>NJDC01007540.1:4451-19603 GCA_002245475.1 Calephelis virginiensis
TGAGTCAGTAAAGAGTTTGTCAAGATAAGTGAAAAATATATGCATAATTAAATATAACTCAAAAATTACTAGAAGGAAGTTGATAAAATTTATGTGGGACCATTTCGGAAACATTTGTTACCGTTAAAGAAAAGAATTATCTAGTTGCGACGTGGATACTAAACGCCGTTATTGGGCAAATTAATTAGTTGGAGTGGGGTTTTGAAGTTTACTGCGCTTAATTATCTTCTTGACCATATCACTATTTCATAAAATCTCCGCAACAAAGCTATCAATCCGCTGGATAACTACGATGCCATAAACAGACACACAGACACACACACACATGCACGCGCGCACGTTAGCAGGTAGACACTTGATAAGTTCCAAAATGATCAGGCTTCTCAAAACTCGTAAAAATTGAGCGCAAAGATTCCGTTACATACATTCATACATACATCATACATACATACATACATACATACATATATACATACATACACATACAGCCCGATCTAATAAAATCGTGTTAAAAATAGATATTAATGCAAATATATTTTATTATTGATATAATGGAAAATCCGAAAAAGTACCTACCTGTTCCGTGTAGAGGTATCATTTTCAATTCAATACCTATTTGAAATTAATCCAAATATTGAAGAAGTTAATAGTTTTTTTTTTTATGATATTGGCAGGCAAACAAGCAGACGGATTTCCTGATGGTAATAAATTCACGCCACCTAGAGACACCAAAGGTGGTAATAGTGCGTTGCCAACCTGAGGCCGGTATGTTAGGCCTCGAGCAAAAGTAAGTTTACCGGCTATCTTATCCTCCGAACACACTATATGAACAACTATGGCGGCAGGAATGAATAAGGCAGTGGTACCAATCCGGCCGAGTCGCTGCGAAACTCTACCACCTAGTCAGATGTCACGGTGTTAGTGACGCTAAGCCTATGCTCGCCTCTGCCTGGGCCAACACGGGGATAACTTATAACGTATTATGCTCATTTAAAATAAAAAAAAACGTCCAATGCCAAACTGATCTGTCCCACAAGCTTAGGACGCTATAGCTTAAAATATTATCCCTGTGCTCACGATTTCGTCGGAGTGGAATTTTAATATTAGGTTTTTTTTTTAATTCAAGGTTTTTGAATAAAACCAAACAGGAACATGACGAGCACACTAAAAATTCTCCTGAAATTTCTGATGTACTGGTAGTTTTACCGTGTAGCATCACTACCTACATAAAGAACACAGAGAGTGCAAGAAGGAGAAACAACCAGGAACTCGGGAATTGTTTAAATACTATTTGTTACAATATCGTAGGTATTTATTTTTTTTGAGTAAAACCAATCACAACAATTGCAAGCACAGCTTACGTGTAATTATTTCCAACAAAAAATATGTCTCCAGCAATTTCTAATCTCCTGGTAGTTTACTTACCATACCGAATTTCAACCAGCATTATTAGGACGGTTAGAAAAGGAAGAACTACCAAGACAACAGAAATTGTTTGGAGACTTTTTGCATAACAGTATTTTACCTCCTCCACTCCAAAAAGTCTTCTTCAACTTCCGGTGTCGTAGTTCTTACCGGGTATCACCCAAAGAAATAGGATTTTATCACCTCCCTGAACGGTCCGCATCCTACTAGTGGACGATTGCGGTGCGCGCCTATTTTATCTCTAACTAGCTTTCTCGGCGAACTTCGTTCCACCCGTTCAGTTTGTACGGGAAATTTTTTTTTCCTAGTTTCCTCGCATTTTTTTACCCTTTTTCTTATCTTTTAAACCTTCCCTGGACTTGAACAAATAATTCAAAGCCAAAATTAGCCAAATCGGTTCAGCCGTTTTCGAGTTTTAGCGAGACTAACGAACAGCAATTGATTTTTATATATATAGACTAGCAGTTCCGGCGAACTTTATTATATCCGTTCAGTTTGTAGGGGAAAAATTAAAATGTTTGTTTTCCTAGCTTAGCCTACTATGCATTAACAAAATGCTTTTTTTTATATTTCTTAAGTTACCTACTTAATTTTATTTCTATTTATTTTTTCCTTGCGGTATGCGTTAATAAGTTTTACAAACAGATTTATTTCGATTCAGTTAAACGATTGCTATGCCTATGTGGCAACTACGTGCCGTGATCATATTTAATCAAGATAACATAATATTCACCACTGTGTTAACAAAATAGTTTACAAAAGGGAAGTTATCATATATACATATTGGTTAATTTTTACATCACTTTTACTCTAAACTCAAACTCGTACTCTAAACTCCTAACTATATGATCTTTATCGGCTCTATGGTCTAGTGGTTCGGTGTTGGTATCAGCTTTGATACCCGGGTCAGGCAACAAAAAAAAGAAAATTGTTTTCCCATTAACAATCACATTAAAATTTATAAAAAGTTGAATAGCTTGCCGGTATTATTTTATTTTAAACCATGGCTATATATTTGGCTAACAGTGCAATTAGAGAAAAAATAGAAACAAAAAAGTTAGATGCCGTGATCAATTTTTGCATACGGTTTAACGTTTAACGGTAATGTTCCTCAGATATTCCTGTAGGCACTAGGCGGTGCTTAACGTTATACTGCCTGCTTTGTCCTTTTTCTAATAAAATAAAAATAATAATAGAGGAAAAGAATACAAAAATATAGTTACTTTTATTTAAATATATTATATACGATACTCCAGAAAAAGGTAAAACCAATATAGCCACTTTATGTCTCTAATGCAGTCCTAGACAAAGCTGGTTAAATTAACTTTCAACATTGTTTGAGGCTGATGGGAAAAAGGGCAAACATTTTCATTTTACAAATAAAGTTGTCCACTTCAACCCGTTTAGACGTAATGAAGATTTTTAATTCCAGGCTATCTTAGCTGAATAACTGAAGCAAAAGAATTTTAAACACAAAGGAAGTATTTTTCTGGAAATTGTTGAAGTTAATTTTCCCGTCTAAACTTATTTACATTTTTTGATGTAAAAGGGATATTAAATTGTTCATTTTTGATATTGGTTTTTTATTTATAGAACTTGTGTTCAGTCAGATTAACGCTTAAAGGATTTCTATCTCATTCCTATATATTAACTAGCTGACCCTGCAAACTTCGTACCACCTTACTTACTTAGCTATTATGATCAATATATTTTATTCATGTTAGAGGTCAGTAAACACGCATTCGGCTCTCTCGAGGGTAAGAGACAGCCGTGGCCTATAGAATATCCGGGAGTACTGTAGTACTAAAATATTTTGCATCGTCTTACGTCCAGAGCACTGCAATACCTTGTATGGCAACAATAATTTATTAAAACAATCTATATTAAAAGTATACTAACCCATTGATCCATAAGTAACAATGTGCAGGGTTGCTTTAGAATCTTCCTACAGCTTGGAGAATACGGTCGTGGAAATGGTTTTGGATTCATGAAGTTTTGTAAAATAACTAAGAATTTTACTTTAATTATGTATGTTGTGTATTTTTGTTCGTGATTTAAAAAAAAAACTCATGGTTTGTTTTGTAAAATAATGTACTTTTGCTATAATAGCAGTGAGTTCTATTCGTTCCTCCATATTATTATAATTTTATTAAGGAGTTATAAGTAAGTACCTATACATCAAAGGCAAAAATTAATTATCCAATAAAAACTTTTATTCTAAAATCTTCATGTCAAAGTTTGTTAGTTAATTTATTGTAACTTATTTTTTAACCTTTCGTATGCGGGATCGCGCGACGCCGTGACGTCCTTGTATGCTAAGGTACTTGAAAGTCGACAACAAGCGCCGTTATGCTTGTGATAATTAATAATATATAATAATAAATAATAATAATAAATATCCATGGACAAGTTACACGAATTGATCTAACCCCAAAGTAAGTAAATTATATACTTGTGTTATGGGTGTTAGTCAACGATACCAATATATAGAAATGCTTAAATATATACCAGAATAAATTTACCCCAACACCCAGACCCGGTAATGCAGACATCTAAGTGTTCATCACACAAATGCCTGCCCCCGTCGGGATTTGAACGCGAGCCTCGCGGTTGGTCGGTATAGTTAGGCGTGTACGCAAGCCACTCGACCATCAAGGCGGTCGAGGCTTGTTTAGAGAACAAAAACCTAATAGATCCTTATAGATTTTTTAGTCGTGTGTAACAGATGAAATGTTATTTTATGCGATACAGATGATTCGAAGTGTTGCGAAAAAATGTAACATTCTTATGATAAGTAGCTAATATTAATAACTATTAATGAAAATAACTCACTAGACCTGTGTGTTTCTTTGTTATTTTATCTCAAATTAAAAAAAAATATTCTTCCTTATTCAATAAAAAAAAAATTAAAGTTTCGTACTAAAAAGTGGAGAAATTTAGTTTAGAATATAACCAAATACAAACTCAAAATGGCGTATGTTGGCGAGTGTCTAATCTTATATGTTATATGTTATATCTTTAATATATATAAATCTCGTGTCACAATGTTTGTCCTCAATGGACTCCTAAACCACTTAACCGATTATAATAAAATTTGCACACCATGTGCAGTTCGATCCAACTTGAGAGATAGGATAGCTTACATCTCAATTTATCGCGGGCGAAGCCGCGGGTAACAGCTAGTATAATATATAATATACGTGTCACGTTTTTTGTCCGCGATAAACTCCTAAACTACTTAACCGATTTGAATCAAATTTACACACCGTGTGCAGTTTGATCCAACTTGAAAGATAGGATAGCTTACATCTCAATTTATAATCAAAAAAATTAACATCCGAGCGAAGCCGTAATAGGCAGCTAGTAATTTTTATATTATTCGGTAAATAAGACACTTTGTATTCAAATTATTATTTTAATTTATAGTAAATATAGTATAGTTTCTTTTTATTTTAAGATAATCAGTCTAAAACAAAGGAAATGTAGTATATTAGAACAAAAACACAAGAAAATTAAAAAAAAATTTGGGACTTGCAACAAATACTGTATTTTGTTACAATAGCATTATAAATCTTTTAAAAAAATACATAAACTACAAATAAAACTGTTGCTGTAGTAGTAATATTTTTTCATATAAAATTATACATAAAAAAAATCTCAAACACACAACACAGTTTTCGGTGTCACGATTATATCAACGTAATATTGAATGACTCGTCTCAAGTACTTTGATGCTCGATGTTATGGAGCGCGTAGTTTTAAAATGAAGTAAGGTCACTCGTAGTGTCGTTCAAAAATGTCTCGACTAAATTATGACCCGAGTTAATTTTAAAAGCGAAATCGAAACTAAGGCGTTTTTGGCGTCTCTCATGTGACACGGATCGCATAAGAAAGTTAAAATTATTTCTTAAAAGAAATTCTAAGTACATTACAATACGTTAAACCCATTTAGGTGACTAAAGGAGCTTACTCACCGCGACCATTTACCTGCCAGCTTCGATATAACGAAAACTGTTTTTGGTAGTATTCCATAGCACTCTTTGCAAACAGATTCACTGTTGTCATTTTGCACCTAACGGAAATCTACAGTAATTAGAAAATAACACCAACTCAAAGTTAGAACGATAGGCCCAAGTCCGATGTCAGCGCAAATGCTTTACTTTAATACTTTCAAAAAAGAAAGCCAGACTATTCGTTGTTAGCGCTCAGAGATAATCTTCGTTTTCAGAAATACCTATGCGTTACTATAATTGTTTCATTGAGAAACATCTATTAATTTGCTAAATTTCTTTTTTTCTAAACAAAGCTAAGGCAGATCAAACCTAGTGATATTATGGCTGAAAAATATAAAATAAATGGTAACTCAAAAACAAACCATTACATAACAGTGTTTTGTGATATAATAAATCATGGCAAGTTAGTTTCTGGACTATTAGTAAAATCATCATGGACTTAAGAGGGGACGCCGCCAACAAGAAAAAACAAGGTGAGTATGGCCCTTAATTTTATTGATATTATAAATTTATTAACAAACTAAAGTGAAGTTATGAAATGATTACCGATGTCGAAGTATTTATGATTTATAAAGTAACTTATTTATAACTAATGCTTAAGTCTTCAACCCTTTATTCTTAAATATCATTTTCGTTAATACTACGCTAAAAGCAAGTGTGTTGGTATTCGTAAGATTTATAAAACATTAAAATAAATTTGAAGACAGTGTAGACATATTTAAAACTGAATTCGAAAATGGAGGACGCTAAGAAAATATCCAGAAAGGAGATAAATTTAACTTTAAAAATAAGTGATTTATTTACGCAAACAATTGGACATTTTCTTTTACAGGCGATGAACCAAAACCTAGGCTGAAGCGCCAATTGAAAACTTTTCAGTTTTATATCACTGCATTCTTCATTTTATTATTAGTGTTAGGAGAAGTGGCCAATATATTAAACAAAGTGATAAATTTGTCACCTATAGCAGATTCTATAGCAACCCTGCACATTGTTGCTTATGGATCAATGGGTTAGTATACTTTTAATACAGATTGTTTTATGACATTTCTGTTGTTAAATAAGGTGAGTGCTCTGGATGTAAGAAGATGCAAAATATTTTAGTGCTAAATATTTTAGTACGGACATTTTAGACTTTAATAAAGTGAAGCAAAGATTTCTGATTATATTTTATGTTCTCAATGTAATTAATACGGTACATTTTAGTGAATTTTAATTTTAATGTTTTTGTTAAATTGTGGCATAGAAAAATATTGCTTGTTGGAAAACGGGTTCCATTGAAAGTCTTTGTAATGTTTAAAGTTATTTTGTTTGAGCTTTTCCGCAATGTACTTTAATTTATCAGTGTGTTCAAAAACATAGTTAGGCTAACCAATCCCTCATTGGTAATTGCATTTTTTTATTAGATTACCTTCCATCTGTTAAACTGACTTATGCGGCCAATAATGTGTTGCGATTTTAATATTTATTACATTAAACATTTCTTCACATTTCACTAACAGATAAGGTTGCAAAAAAATATATGTATACTATCAAATTCATTTTAGGTTTGGGCAAAATATTAACGATATGGTTTAAAAAAGACAAATTTGAGACGTTTCATTCGTAATCTTGAGGATCTTTGGCCAATAGATTTAAATGACGCAAATGCAAAATAAATTAAATGTGCAATGATTTCTCGGCTGCGCCTCGTACAAATTAGTGAGATTTTATGTTAAAGTAAAGTTAACGGAAAACTTGAATGTATCTCCGAAGAAGGTAACATGTCGTTACGCGGAACTCATTTCAAGGTACCGGCGGATTGTATGCGAGAGAAAGTGAGGAAGCGTAACGCGCTTTCGCTCATACTCTTTACATTCGAGCTGCATATATTTTGCTCTCCAAGCAAAAGCGACGAACAGCTGCATAAAACTTTTGTTTTCTGCTACAAATCTTGTTTTTTGAACAATGTACATATTATTGAAATACATAATAATAATTTAACGAAAATGCCACCGTTTGGAAATAATAATAACTACCAAGTAGTATACAAGGTGATTGTCATATTGTATTCTAGCAAATGCATTGCGCTGCAACTGGCGCCTAAAGTTACTATTCGTTTGTTGCACTCAATTGTACCTGCGTCATTCGTAGAATAAACTTTAAGGAGATCGTATTTTTTCGTAAGCTTTGTGTGAACGGTATCTACATTGTAACTTTTTGAAAATTCTGTTCCAAATTTTGGGGAAATTTATAAAAACACGTGACAGAGTAATTAAAATTTTATTATAATTGCACTTGTGTGGTTTTTCAAGTTTCTGATTCACCGTGGAAATATTTAACTATATTGAAATTAAATCAATTATACTTGTTTGTTTTTTTTTCTTCTAATTATTTCTTTACCTATAAATTGAGATTTTTATTATTACCGTAATGATGTATGACAAACTTCCAGAGTAGTATGCTTTTAAGTTATGACCCTGGATCTATGCACTTTTCATTGGAAAAAATATTTTTTAATTTTTCGACAGTGTTTCTTAGAATTTGTATTTAATAATTAATATTTCCAACTATGCTTTAATAAGAAGATTGAAAATATATTTTATGAATAGTTTGACAACGTAGTTAAACGTTCAACGTCAACGTCATCACACATTTCGCTTGATTCGCTCGTTTCGAAAATCGTATTCATATTGAACTGCATTTTGTTACTGAGTCAGCGTGTAAGAAGCTAAAGCATTAGCATTCTAGAATTATTTTTCATCAAATTGAAAATCGAACTTCCGATAGTTAACAGTAAGCAATGTGTGCGTGTTGAGTTGTTTATTGATATTGAATTAATTTGTTTACTATGACTGTTTCTTTCTTTTCTAGATTATTCTTCTGTTTATTGAGTTACATTGATTACTTTAGCTTGTAAATTATTTTTAATGTAAATAAATTATTTTGAAGATTTTTTCTAGGCTACACATTTTCGAATGTTGGTGGTTTAGTACTGTACATCGTAACTCTAATTTTTTTTATTTGCATACCATTATTTAAAAGACGACAACGCATTTTTGGGCTACATTTGGTACGTGTGGTATCCTTTTGATAAAATTAAGCCTGTTAACCATGCTTTTGTGTTTATAATGGAAATCTATACAGGTAAGGTTAATTTTATAGCTCTAATTGCTATTAAGAAGCCAAAACTTTTTATGTTATATCCGTTACTAAGAGCAAGTGGTACAGTTTTTCAACAATATACTCAGTAGAGATATAACAATGACACTTTCTATTTAAGATGGAAAGCAAAGATGCGATCGAAGGAGCGCACTAGACTAAAAAGAGCCTATTCATTTTCTGCAATCGTCATAATTCACCTATTCTAGTCACTCTTACCGCTGTTCGATTTGGACTTGAATTTATATAACATGGAGACGTATATTTCTGTCCATCAAGAAATCCATATCAACATTCAAAATATTAATAAAATTATTTTTGTGTAAACCCTTTCCAGTGGTTAGATAGATTATAGCTTGAATGAAATGAAAACATTTTGCCTAAAACGTAAATGTAACACAAAAAATATTTCCAGGTACGATTGCAGCAGTTGCAATGCTTAGTTCAGACTTATGTTTCATGACATTATCCAGTCATATAAGTATGCTTCTGCGGCTTTTGCAAGTAAAGTCACGAGTTTTGGGTGTACAAAATAAACGAATAACACCTGGAGACCAATTAGATTGTTTTGATGAAATTGTATCTGTAATAAAAATACACCAGAGACTTATTTCGTGAGTATACAATTACCAATAATGTTTTTATATATTTTATGTGAATAAGAAAATAATAATATATAAGAAAATTAAAAAAATAGCATACGTTGCCAAACAAGTTTTTCTTAAAGGACACTAAATGTACTAAAACATATAAAATCCATTTCATCTTATTTGTTTAGTTTATGATATAATCATCACTAACAAATCAAAACTCACCGGTGTTCATCTTGGATTTTTTTTACATTGATTTTTTTTATGTTGGATGGGTTTCTCAGTAATTACATACTCTTTATCGGTAATATTTGATCCACCATTTTGTTGCGTTGCTGGCGGCCAATTTGAATTGACAGCAATATTGATTGTGATCGGATCGGATCTAAGGTTCTATTCCAAACATAATCTCAACCGGGTAAACTAATTCGAAATTTAAGTCTTAGATTTGACTAAAACTAACTAACTCATAAGTTTAATTTAATAAAACTTGTAAAAATGAGTAACTAGAAGGCTTACTGTGATAATTTGTAGCAACATTGTACTATCTACTATAAGACGTCATGGTATATCTTCAAAACTTTCATGTCTGATCTATTGTCTACAAAGATAATCGACTTTGCACCTTACATTACTAATTTTTGTTTCAGGTATGGAAAAACATTTAGAAAACGCATTCTGTCTAATCAACCTTATAAATGTGGTTATTTGTTCTGTTCAGATTTGCTGTGTTGCCTTTATTAATATATTGTAAGTTCTCACCCATATCTGCTGATATAATATTAAATGGTGCATAGAAATCAAAGACTGCACGTTGAAGTCTTGAGGCATTAATGTTTTGAAAATTACCTATCTACATAGGAAGGACTTTTTTTTCTTTCAGACGCGTTATTTACCATTGTCATTCTTTAGTTTTGTGGATAGGATTGTTAGTGAATTTATTAATAAATGTGACTTACAATTTCGATTTTAAGCTAGACTTGAACTATTTTATTATATTATATTTTACTATAACTATTATATTATATTTTAATACGTAGAATTGAGAAATTAATATCTAATTATTACAATTAGTTTTTCCGTCTGCCTGTTTGCCCGTCAAGACTAAAGGATAGCGCCCAGTTGGACGGGCCCGGGCCAGGACGGGGCGTATCGCAACGCAATAATTCACCTAGATCGCTGTCATACATTTTGTATGAAGCAACGCCGACTGTGACGGGGCGCATCGGCGCGGATTTTTCCGCAGTGTATACGGCCTACAGTGACCAAATATCATGATATCACTGTTAAAAAAAGAGCACTATGGTATTTTAACGCTAAAGTTTCTTACGTCAACTACTAGAGGCGCCACTTTCCATACTTGACGATTTTAACGTCGAGTGGCTTCTCTATTTCGTTGGTTTCTTTGGTACTGAGTAACAAAAATCCTCCGATGCGATGCGGTCCGGCCCGTATCAGTGGGCTTTGCAATGCGATGCATCCCGGCCCGACACGCTTCGTCCCGTCAACAGTGGGCGCTATCCGTAAAAAGTGTCAAGTCAAGTTATATGAGAAATGTTTTCTTGTAACATTAAATAAATAATGTTAAACAAATGAACATATAAGTAAATCTTGTGACTAACTTGTAATATATAAGTATAGTGCCCATCAAGTTATATGTTCAGTAGCCAAAATCAGAACTAAACCACTATTTTGTGAAAGTTCATTCCGCTCTTAGTTTCTGAAGTGGGGGCCATTGTATTTGCATAATCTGTGGTGGGAGCATCGAAAACGCAACTAGAAGAAAGAACAGAACACTAGAGACGCTGTTAACTAACTTTACAATTTGGTCGCATTGTACTTCAGGATTGGCCATTGATAAATTGTGGCATAGTATTGGCGCCATCAGGAGAAAAGATCCTCGCAGTTTTTCTTACTAAATGTGTTTGACGGCTTTACCCAAGATTCTGCCATGACTTTCTGACATATGACTTGATTTTTATGATTTTTTAACTATTTAAACCCAATTTTGCTAGATTGGGTAGCTTGATGCAAATTTCAAACTTAATTGTCTTTTTGATCTAGCATTCCATCGTTGGACTCGATTTTTCGGGTTCGATTCCCGGATCGGGCAAGAAAAAGATAGTAAACGCGTATTTTTTACTTTCTAATAAAAATAACGTTGCCCGGAATGGTGATATGTGACCGGTTGGCGAAAGGATTGTCACCTATCACAATGTATGATGACACTTCGACTAGTCATGGGTGCCTTGGTTGTTTGTACCTCTGCCGGACTCTTTGACTTTTTTTACTTTTTTAAACTTGACTAATGGACGCATTGCTAACAGGCATGAAAAAACTAAAAAAAGCATGAGAAATTATTTTACTTTTTAGCTTTTAGAGCCATGGGTTGTAATGAGTAATAAGTTCTATTTAATATCGACGTTAGCACAAGTGGGAATCATTTGCTGATTCGCTCAAGAGATATCAACTGCTGTATCTTCGTATATATAAGGCAAAGGAAATTGCTTCGGAAGTTGAATAAATTTAAATATTTTACTGATCTCTTAACTAAGTTAACAAAGTAGATCTGCTTATACAGAGTAAGTGTGGATAAATAAGTTGCCAATTTGTATCTATAGATATTATACTTGTATATTCAGCGCTGAATCTTTTATCAGATATCTTATTGGTAGTGTTGGATCTTTTGTTGGTGGTAATTTTGTTACGCAATCACTAAAACATTTTAATATATCGCTTTTCCCTTTCAACAAAAGTAATAGAAAATGACACTTTAAGTGCTATCAGATTAGTCTGTAAACAAATTAGTCTGTGTGTTTCTACAGACTTTTAATGTATTAGGTAGGTACTCAAAAAACGGTGATTAAAAACGTCACAATTTGAAGTGTTTGGACTAATCTGACATGTCTAAAATATTCCATCGATGTTGGTTTTGTTTCATTTAAGAATCAGAATCAGAAAAATATTTATTCACTTGAATTATAAATGTGGCATTTGTGCGGTCGACATTTTTAAACAACCACTGGATCGGAACGCGCCCTCACCCTGAGAAGATCCGGCGAAAGAAACTCAGCGGGCTTGTCTTTTTTCAATAATTATAGTTACAATATGAACTAGATTAAAAATATAAATTATAATATAAAGGTACAACAAATCACATTACAAATTGCAGTAGGAGATTGAGACCTCTATGCCCAAGCATGTTCATCTTCCAAATACTCTGAGACCGTATATTAGCCTTTTCGACATAATTTTGCTTTCCTACATTTTTTAAACTTATCTATAGGTAGATCTCTAATACCAATGGGCAGCTTATTGTAGAAACGTATACATTGACCAAAAAAGCATTTACTAATTTTATGGAGACGAGTTTTGTATGCGGCTAGATTATTTTTATTCCTCCTATTAACATAGTGAATATCACATTTTTTGGAAACAAACATAGATTTTTTTAACATAAATTAAATTCTCATAAATGTGTTGAGAACTGAAGGTTAAAATATTTATTTCTTTTAATTTTTCTCGGAGGGATTCCCTTACTTTAGAAAACTATTTATAATCTTAAGTAGCTCTAATAGCTCTTTTCTGTAATACAAATATAGTATTTATATCTGCAAAATTTCCCCAAAGAAGTATCCCATAAGACATTAAACTATGAAAATATCTAGAAATTCGGGCCTTTTGAACATCTGTTAATGTTCTTATTTTTTTCACCGCAAATGCTGCTGAACTAAGCCTATTTGCCAGTTTCTCAATATGAGGGCCCCATTGTAATTTATTATCAATTGTGAAGCCTAAAAAGACAGTGGATTCAACCAGATTCAGTTTAGATGCATTTAGTTGTTCATTGCAATCTACTAGCCTAACACTGGCCTAACATTTAAAATATAATAAGTTTCGTCTTATTATCATTTAAAAGAAGATTGTTAACTGTGAACCAAAGTACCACTTTGGATATCGCATTGTTCACTCCGTCATACTTACCTCATTGCCTTTTCACATTAAATATAAATGAAATGTCATCCGCGAACAAAACAATATCGTGGCTATCCTTTATGTAATAAAGCAAGTCATTTATATATACAATAAACAGAAATGGACCAAGAATATAGCCCTGCGGTACGCCAATCGTAACCGCAGAACCCGAAGAAGTTTTACCATTTATTTTAAGCATCTGAACTCTATTGTTCAAGTATGATGTCATGACATCGACAGCTTTGTTCTTAATTCCATAATAGCGTAATTTCCTGATGATAGTATCATGATGCACATAGTCGAAAGCCTTAGAGAGATCACAGAAACCACCTAATGCATCATGCGAGTTCTCCCAGACTTTAAAAACATTTTTTATTATTCCACGCCTGCATCAACGGTTGAGCAACCTTTGGTAAATCCAAACTGTTTATTATGTAAAAATTTGTTCACATTAAAGTGATTTAACATCTGATTAAGTATTCAGTTTTCAAATATTTTACTTAGTGTAGGCAGAACTAAAATAGGACGAAAATTTGTAGGGTCAGAAGTGTCACCCGATTTAAATTAATTTGTTTTGTTTCATTAAATAGATAGTATGTATCTATAAAAAGTTTAGTTTGTGATAAGCATAGCAGAATCACCACCATTGTATTTCATACCTCATACAACACCTTTGTGGAACCAGTGACCAGGGTTGGTAGTTCCAAACGATTACGACTTATAAACCTTCAAACAAGAGCGTAACTACTTAATCTTTAAAGGTCGGCAACGCATCTGTGATGTTCCTGGTGATGCGAATTTTCGTGGGCGGCGGTGATCACTTTCCATCAGGTAGCCCACTTGCTCGTTTGCCTCCTGTATGTATATAAAAAAACACCATTGTATGCTTTTGTTAATTTACTCTTTAGTAAATCGTATACTCGTCTGTCAAATTATTTCAGAATTTGAGGTAAAAGAACACAATTATTGAGCTAACTAAAGGATCAAATAAGTACTATATTTAATAAGAGTATCATTTCTTTCAAAACCCAAACTGTCTCCAGGGGATGTAAGAACTAGTCATGTTCCCACGTCTGTCGTAAAATACAATTTAATAATCTTGTTTAATTGTTTTTTTTTTTCATAATGTAGAGCACAGGCATTGCCGACGCAACCTTCGAATGTGGATGGTATAACTGCAATACGCGAAGGAGGAAAGCTTTGTTAATATTGATGCACAGGTAACATGTTTATTGAATTGATTATATGCAACTGACACAGTATTTTGTATTAATTGAAAAATGGGTGATTAGTGTGTTGTTACAAGTTACTTATGAAGTTATAATCTACGTCCGTACGTACGTGATCGCCAGTGTGGTCTTTCGGTCGGATTTGTCGGGTCAGAACGTTGACTAGACGAGGTCCCAGAAGCAATGTGATTTTTAAATTTTCTGCTAAATCAATTTTTGGCCGAAAATGTATAATAGAATGTGTACGGTTGCCAATACGTTTGCCACATTATGCCACTTTGTGTACCTTCTGCAAGTCGTTGATGCCCTGGTTATTCGCTGCGGCCTACTTATCCGGAAACATTTCCGGTAATTTTCGTGAGATACGAGTCTAATTTAAGAAAATATAAGTAAAAAATAGCCCTCCATTAAACTCGTATGGGTACATTCCCATCATGGGCTTACTAGTATACATCCCTGGTTCCATCAAATACCTTAAAGTTGCAGCCAATACCATAGTCCTATTCATCAGGAACAATAATTAACCGATATGGTTAAGATAAGTGAAATGAATTCAAACTTGATGGCTGATATGAGAAGTTTCCTTTCGTCGAGCTTCATCGTCAGATCGGCAATGATAAAAGCAAATATAATTTTTTCAAGTGCTAGTTCCAACATATTATTGAAAACAAATTAAATAGCTGTTATTTATCTAAGATTACTAGCCGCAGCTGACAAAAGTGCAAATAACCATAAGCACCTGGACAGATTTTCATAAATTGCTGCTAAAAACATTTCAG
>NJDC01007547.1:3518-16231 GCA_002245475.1 Calephelis virginiensis
GGTTTCGTATGTACGAATTTACGGGTTAATAGGTACTATTTACCCCAACTGCGCACACACGATAAATTGAGTTTTTGTGGTTAGTGATTGGAATCAGGGCCGGATTTAGAAAAGGCAATTGGGGCTTAAACCCCGGGGCCCCCACACGCGACTCACTATGAGGATTCGTAACAAAATCTTTCAAATTTCGACTAATAATTACCTTTGCCTTTAATACTTTTTTTGACTGGTTCCCTTTAGTACGTATTGTTGTTAAATATTAATATAAAAGACGAAAGAAAAATAATGTCATTTTATTTGGAAAAAAAATTGAGGATAGTGGCCTCCACTTCTTTATTGCCCTGAAGATTCCACACTTGTAAATCCGGTCACGGCTGGAAAAAAAGATTTCCCTCGGTAAAAGTATTATAAATGTTGATCCGGGCTTTATGCTAGTACTGAACAAAATTTGGTTTAAATCTGTTTGATAGTTTTTGCGGAAAACGTCAACAGACAAAATTACAAATAGAAAAAAATGAATAAAACTCGTTTTGGGTTCCTGCATCCTGTATTTATTGCATAGCAGTCATTGTCTTCCAAATATCCAGGTTATATATTTGATATATGCTTGATATCCAGGTTAAATTATATTTCTGATTAATTTTCATACAAATTTTCACTCTTCATCAACAGGGAATTGGTTGATTTTGTGGCCTTTGTTTGAATCCAAGTGATTAACTATATACGTAAATTAAAAGCTACTTTCTACCAAATACAAAAGGAACTCGGCGTGAAGATATGTATAATCCTGTAGTAGTTTTTAAATTTAAATTTCCCAGTTTCCGGGTAGGGCAACTCACTAATATGTTTTTTTTAATTTTTAATAAAAATCATGGATGCCTGGGATTAAATAAGACTCTGGTTGGCTACAAGTTTGCCACATATCACGTTGTGTGACGGAGTATCTTCGGCAAATCGTGGGTGCCCTCATAGTACATCTGCCTGCGGCTTAGAAGATACGGGCGTGAAGATACTTTTTTAAATTTAAAGATGATATAAATTGTATGACAATTTTAATTTCAATAAACACAAAATAAAGGAAGATCTATCACAAAGGTAATGTATATTGCACCGTCGCTCGCAAATAGGCTTTATTTCTATTATACCTACCGATTTTAGACGGAGAGCTGTCGATGTATATGTGAGGGATTTTTAAATTAGTACTTTTAAATATTGTACTTAAATAGGTAAAGCATTTGAAAAAATCAAATAAGTTTTACTTTTAATACTCCATGTTTACTTGCTCAAGTTGAGTGAGCCATGACGCTCGCACTCGACGTACGTTTCGCCTCTACACCGAGACATCCTCAGGAATTCGACCGTACCGTACAAACGACGACACACGAGAGAGAGGTGTAGAGGCGAAACGTACGTCGAGTGCGATTTGGTGTTCTCTGTGGTGAGTGTTTCGACAAAGTTGGCGAAGGACGTGACAAGTGGTTTTGTTTCCCGTGTTCGGACTCTATTTGTGATCTGGTCGCGGAGGTGGGAGGTGGGAACTTTAGGTAAGCTTTGTCACATGTAAAGAACGTGACAATTTATATTATTATTAGAATTAGCAAAATAAAGGCTTATTTTACATCTGTTATAATGGATTTCCACAAAGTTACGCCTGATTCAATGAAATATCTTAAATACATTACATTAAAATATTTATTACCATTTACTTAGTCTTATTTCATCTTATTTCAATTATGTTTTTTTATTATTGATTTGCTGTTATCCTTTCAAATTCTTTTAATATGTTTTGACTTCGATTTTGTGTATAAATCTATTAGGTTCTCGATTCGACTGTATATATTTATTTTTCACTCGGTTACTTGTCAATCAATTTTAATAAATCTTTTTTGAAAAGGTAGATCAAGATTCCGAAGTGTTTCTACATAAATTTTATCATAACCCGACTGAACATATAGCATACCTTTTCGTTTATATTGACGACCTTATCAATCATGAGTAAAAAACTTATATAAATGAAAAAAAAAATCTACTATAGTCTGAAAATATAAACGAAATGCAACGACTCAATATTTTATATAAGAACAAATACACATTACAAAACAATTTAATGTGAACTTTGAAGCACCTTAGCAACATGGAACAAATGTATCTCATCGTCTCTATAACTGAAGGAGAAATATGCACAAAAGCTTAACGTTACGGAAATCTTACAGTTATCAAGACATTAGTCCTTTCTAAAACAAACTGAAAATTGATTAAATATGTTTTTGTGCATGAATTATTTGGTAAGGTATTTGAGTATAAACATGAGCATGAAAAAAGAAACACTTGCGTTGTTTTACATATTGTCATACTTTAATGTTATATAATTCGACCGGTGCTTTTATATAATCTTCAATACTACTTTTGATTTTGAATAAGCACACATTTCCATAGATTCTAACAAAAAAATAATACTTCATGTGTTATTGGTGTCGATAACGTATTCGCGAGCTCTTTGGCTATATTATAGCGCTCTTTGTCGAGTGAACAACAGTTATGGTTGCAATAACCACTTTATAGCGTAATATTTTCCGAACAAGACTCCTCACTTTGTGTCGCAATGAAATTCTCTATCCATTTAAAATAAAATTTTGTTACACGATCACTGTTAAATAGAAATATGAAATTACTAGCTGCTACCTGCAGCTTCGCCCGCGTTTTCACAGAAACCCGGTGTGCGATCGGGATTTAAAATAGCCTATATGTTAATCCAGGTCACAATCTATCTGTCTTCCAAATTTCAGACAAATCCGTTCAGCCATTCGAGCGTGAAAGAGTAACAAACATCCATACATCCATACTTACAAACTTTCGCATTTATAATATTAATAGGATATAACTTTCATTGTAGAATTATTAGAATTAGAAATATGTTATTTCACATCGACCATAAGAAAGACACGTGTGACTCGTCTATAATTATACTAATATCGGCTTGATTGCTAAGCGTTGCGTAGAGATGTTGGGTCACTCAGTGTTCTCTACCGCATCTATTATGGGGAATGCTCTGAGGAGTTGTATGGTTTAATTGCAGCCGCTGATTTCCACCTTCGGACATCGCGTCAAAGCTTAAGGTATCGCGCCCATCATCTCGATGCGTGGCGATCTGAAACTGTGCGATTCCGAAGACATTTTTTACCCCGTATAACACCTTTGTGGAATCAGTTACTGAGGGCGGTATTCTCTAACGATTATGACTTAGGAACCTTCAAGAATGAGCGTACTTATTCCTTAAAGGTCGGCAAAGCATCTGTGATACTCCTGGTGTTGCGGATGTCCGTGGGCGGAGGTGATCACTTTCCATCAGGTGACCCACTTGCTCGTTTGCCTCCTCTTCTATAAAAAAAACTACCACCTGATCGGAACGCATCATCTATCAGCAATATGTAATACAGAAAATAAGTAACTAGTAAGTAAGAAAATATAGGCAGAGGTACAGCCACACCCGAGGTTAAATGAAAGTATTCAGTTTAAATTTGATTGGCGGCATAGCGCTAACTTTATCTACCTACCTCTTTTTTTACAAAAATGAAAAATAACGCATTTTGAGTTCAACGACCCGGGAATGGGACTTGGGGTTTTATTTAGGTAACATCAACTCCTAAAACAAAGGTGGTAAAATATATATATAAGGTGGTATTTTTGAAAACTTGATATATGTTTATAAAAATATAAATTTGTTTAAGAAAAATTGTGATGTACATGCTGTAAACACAAGGAATAAAAACAATCTTGTTGTGCATAAGTCTCGTCTCCACAGAATCAGTAATTCTTTCATGGGCCAATGTATACGTTTTTACAATAAACTTCCCGAGCATATTAAAGACTTACCATTTTATAAATTTAAAAAATGTATTAAGATAAAGTATAGATAGTAAGGGTTATTATAAAATTTCAGAATATTTAGAAGACAGACATGCTTGGTATTAATTCATGCCAATCTCTGCAAATTATTTGTAAATGTAATAAACTTTTGTAAATTCGATTTATAAGAAAAAAGACAAGCCCGCTGAGTTTCTTTCGCCGGATCTTCTCAGTGAGTGGCCGCGTTCCGATCCGGTGGTAGTTTTTAGAATTATATAGACGCGTTACAAGAATCTTTGTATAGATCTACATAATAAAAGCTATTTTGAATTTGAATTTGAATATAATATAATTACAAAAAATCGAACCAGACAAACTTAAACCAAATAATTACGTTTTCAAGTACAATAACAGTATTTCCGTTAGGACTAGTAACAAAGAATAAGCAATAGTACCAACATACAGAAGACCCGTATATGTACAAAAAGCAATCAACCTTGAAATTATAGGATGTGTAGCATAGACTCATATTGCACTGAGCGAGTAGCCCCGATTTACATAAATAGTAACGCCTGTCAATTATAATTGTAACTTAAAAAGCGTCACAAGTGCTTCTTGTAGGTTAACGTGAAATAAAGATAATTTTATTTGATTTGGGTAATCATATAGCGCTGAGCATAGCAGAAATAATATCACGTTATAATTTTAGATATATTTTTTACTACTGGTTTTGACGTGAGACTCTTTGAAGGGTACAGCGCCTTAAAAAACGTAACCTATGTAATATTTAAAATGGCTTGATGATAGATAGTTACAGATAATCATATACTTGTACGCTAATATTTTAGCGTATGGATATACGAGTACTAGCTACACGTGTAATCGATTAGTAATAAAATTAAATCTGTATATGAATCACTTCATTCTAAAATCATCATTCTAAAATGTGAATTTCATCTGTAATGATGAACTCATTTGGTGGGTACTCAGAATTGTGTATCTATAGGACATAACTACCTGCGTTAACGGGTTAGAAAGGAATTAAAAATTTCGCCACGGGATTTGAATCCTCAGCAGCTCAATTGGTTAGAGCATTCGTCGGCTTGAGACGAAAGGTTACAGGTTCAAATCCTGTCTGGGGCGAAATTTTTTCTTTCCTTAAAATTTATAGAAAATATGAATCACTTTTTAAAAACAATGTTTTCCAGGTATGTGTACATAATACAAAACCCCAAAACAGGGGTTATTAAATTTTTGTCGGTTTGTCTGTTTAATTTTCTCACAAAAATTAGACATAGATACTTTACCATATTGTTTGTAGCAGTTTATGGTCCGAATCAACAACTATATACTTTTACTGCGGGAAAATTATATGCTTGTGTTATGGATGTGCTAGTCAACGATGCTAGTACATAGAAATAATTAAATAGATACCAGAATAAATTATACTATATAATCTTATTTAAATATAAAGTTTGATAATCTAATTTGGTTCGTTAAAACAAAAATTAAATATGACATTTATTTTAATCTACGTACTACAGGCACTAGCCCACATTTGGCATTGTAGTTTTTGTATATACTAAGCAATATAAATAAATATTTCATTTCGAATACAGAGAATATTGAGTTCTAACAAAACGAACTAGCAACTCTACAGCATTTTTAGATAGACAGTAATATTTATTATGCCAATTTTATACTACAGCATTTTCCGCAGGTTTGTAACGGAGTTATGTTTAGAAATCAATATTTATTTAGACTTATTTGTACACCATTTTAATTTATCATCCTTCAAAAACATCGTTAATGCGTTTAACAATCAGTACTATCCAACTTTTAGACTAACATAAAAGAAACAGCATACTTTAGAACTAAAATTTAAAATTTACACTAAAATTGAAGCATTTCTATTTTAATTATGAAAAATATGTTTTTTTGTCATAAAGATAATTAAAATGGTGGTTCAATATTTCAAAGGTAACAAATTTTATAATAATTTTACCTAGCTGACCTTCTGTGTGTGTTTAATCTATGCCCAATGCATTGTCAAAATGGCGATATGGGGTGAACTCAGGTAAAAAGAGCATAATAGACCTCTCTGATCCCAAAAGTAGATAAATAGAATCAGGTAAACGTACTGAATCGCGATTTTGAAATTTTTATGGAATTTACTATAAATAAAAATATCTATGCCTACATATAGGTGTCCGTTTCTTCGCGTTAAACCAGTAAAGGAGCTGGATAATTTCCTGTGTTCTGGACTGTACACTGCTCTGTTCGCAGAGTGTCAAAACTACCTCTATTGATGACGAATCGATAATTGGCACCAAGTGCATATCGATAGTCTCTTCACAAACGACGAAGAATATTTGACACCATTTTGCGTATAGTCCATAATCTGTGTTCTAGGATATACATAATATTCAAGTCGGAGATTGCAACGCACTTAAAAAAAAAGTGTCCCTCTTTTTTATCATAGTGAAATCTATTCGTATGTTTGTCTTCAAAATTATCTTTACCAAGATTATTTTTATGAAAATACCAACTTCACAAAACTTAACAATGTTATAATATACTTACCTTTTTAGATTTTTTAACGTATTGTAAGAAGCAGACAGATTTTAAGAAATACGCGTCACTAAAATACATTAAAGTAGCTAATGGTGCGTTGCCAACATGATTCCGTAGTGTAAATCCACTTGTGTACGGTCACTGGCTACTCTACTTTTAAGACTGGAACATGAGAGTGACAAACACTGTAGTTTTAGTAGAAGTGGGGTAAGACTATGGTACCAAAGCGTGCGATTGCCGATTACTAGTCAGTGATTAACCAACATTCGCCTATTACGATCTGTTGGTAGAAAAACAGTAATAACCAAATAACCGAAACAGTCCGAGACTAAGTCCTGAGCCTAAAAGATAAACGTTTTTTCAATTATTTCCTTGTAGATCACTGCAAACCACAGTCGCTACGAACAATGACACATATTTAACCGATTTTGGATAAGCAGGTTATATTATGTTCAACTCCTATATTCATATTTATACGTATGGTACTTTAATTTTTATTAACACGCTTTTATTAGCTCGGGCTGTATGTATGTATGTATGTATGTATGTATGTATGTATGTGTGTATGTGTGTATGTGTGTATGTGTGTATGTGTGTATGTGTGTAAGTGCGTGCGTGCATGCGTGCGTGCGTGCGTGCGTGCGTGCGTGCGAGCGTGCGTGCGTGCGTGCGTGCGTGCGTGCGTGTGTTCGTGTGTGTGTGTGTGTTCGTGTGTGCGTGTGTGTGTGTTCGTGTGTGTGTGTGTGTGTGTATGATGGAATTTAGTATCATAGCCGTGTTTGGACTAGTTACAAAGGTCTTGTAATGAACTTTGACCACGATTAGGTTTCAAGATCTGAATATTGTAATATGGTACTATCGAGCTGATCTGATGATGGAGGCGGAAGATTTGACCCGGAAATTCAAGTTGTATGATCATATCATAGTAATTTTGGTAATGACGGCGAGCACCTAATTCATCCTATAGGGCTCCTATTCCCGGTCAAGTACAGCTACGGTACGGTGGAAAGGTGAAATATTATAATTAAAAGCACATAGTTTACACTTCAACTTAGAAATGGAGACTACTAGAACGACCCGTTATTTAATAACACGCTTTTATATTAGCTCGGGCTGTATGTATGAATGTATGTAACGGAATCTTTGAGTCCAATTTTTACCAGTTTTGAGAAGCCTGATAAATTTGGAACTTTGCACATGTATCCAGGGTCGATGACAACACAATAATTTAATAACAGTTTCCCATTATCCTTATAAGGACTACTAGGATTAATAAATTCTTTTATAGATCCTTTGTGTTGGAGTGAAAGAGACAGAACTAGCGTGCAATCTGCACATGCCTGCAGTTGCCTTCCGTGGATGTACTAATGTTTTCCAGGCTCCCTCCTCCAAAATAATTTCACTAATCTAGAATATTTCTGTTTTAAGGCCTGACGAAATCCCGTCAGTCCGTATCAATTTTGGTTCAGATGTGTGCACATGATTAAACCGATAAACTGCTATGGATACAGTTTCCAGCGAAACACAGCTATGGAACTGAGAGACGAATGTTGCCATTAGTCCTGAGTTGGGCTTCGACCGTCCTCAAGATGCAAGGTTGTACAGTGAATCATGCAGCCATTTATCTGGGCTCGCGACTGTTGCTGCTGGACAAGCTTATGTAGCACTTCGTCGTGTAACATCTTTGGACGGTATTCGGATTGAAGAACTTGATTGTTCTAAGTTAACAGGAAACACTCCGTGCAACAGTGAAGCTTTAAATGAAATGATTCGTATGACATTTTAGTATTCTATATCCTCAAAAAACGAATTGATAAATTAGACTTGGTTCTAGGAGAGTTCTGCAGTAGATGCACAAGAGTCTATTGTTTCCTTTTACCTAAAAATAAATAAATTGTTTAATTACCTAAATTATTGTTATAGCAATTTCAAATAAGTTATTCATTTTTGGTTTACTGTACGTACTTTCAAATTGCATACAATTTGGAACGAAGAACAATTTTTGTGGAAATGACGCTATCACTAAAGTTATAATAAATAAAAAAATCAATCTAAAGAGTAAGCAAATTCTCTGAATGTAATAAAAAATGATCAGAAACATATATTTTCGTTTGATGACATCTAGCGGTTACACTTTTAAAAAATAATGATTTTAGTATAATTTTTTTCAAACTACCCTCATTATTATGTTGCCTTTACCGTAGGCTAGATGTCGACAGTATCACAACTATAATCTTGGCCTGCACAAAATATCAATATTTTTATTATATTCTAAATAATACAGTAATAAGAGACTGGACATAGAACAGAAATATAAAAACTTCAATATCGCATATTTTGTCAGTGATAAAAGCATCGTATTCATAAATGAGTTCTTTCATAACATTCTACGAATAAAAACAGTATGAAAACAATATTTGAAATTTTATTTTCCACTAAAATCTTTATCAAGCAGTACCCAAAATATATAATACAATGAAACAAAATCAAAAAAAGTTAAAACAAAACCATTTTTATTCCAAATCTGGTTTACAAATTAATGAATCCTAAATCGCGATATTACTGTTTTTTTACCAGTTGCTCTTATAATGTTTATCATTGAAATTTTATGCGGGGTGTCCCGTTCTCCTCGGGTAGGCGTATTCGTACGCTTTAGTCAAAATTCTTTGTCAAAATTTGAATAACCAGTTCTGAATAGTTTGGTACATGAGGGCTGCATTGGCAGATTTAAGAAGAAGATAGGGTGAGAGGTTAGCGCCGAACACTCTCTCCCGTCTTTGAGTTTGTGGAGTTCAGGATACTGTTCTCGCCATCACCGCAGGAGAGCAAATTTGACACCCCTTTTGTTTTTCGTTATTATATTTTTTTTCAAATAAATTGAGAATTTAAAAAAAATACTCGTCATTGTCATGTTACGTTTTAAAGGATAGGGTAGCCGATCATTTTACTCAAGCACGAAATTTAGCAACCATCATTTGGACCGTTCACATTTTTGGTGTCTATTGGCGTTGAAACAACCAGACCCGCAAATGCAGACAAATGTTCATCACACAAATGCTTGCCCCCGTCAGGAATCGATCTCGAGCCTCGCGGTTGATCGGTGTAGTTAGACGTGTACGACGCAGTATATTATTAGCTTACTTTGGAGTTAGATTCAATTTGTGTATTTCGCCCAGGAATATTTATTTTAAAAATGTGATTAATTTTAACCATATCTACCGGAAACGGACGATCTTAACCTAGCCAGTCAGGAGAAGAAACAGTAAAACAAACTCCCGGGCAACCAAACAAAAACACTTTTGTATTTATATATATAAGAATAAGTATGTTCATATAGAAATATTAATCAACACGTAAAGTAATAATGTATGTATTAGTTCCCTGGAATTCAGGACAAACCCCTCTTAATCAGTATTCAAAACGATGCCGAACTTCGTACAGGCGTCAAACTTTCCCGTACTGAAAACTGCCAAACAAATACGTAGGTATGCTTTAAGGCAGAGGTTCCCAAACTTATTTCATGTAACGCCCACTTTGAAAATCAGTTGTTTTGTAGCGCCCCCACCCCCTCGTTTTTTTCTTGTCAATAACCTCAATAACATATTTGTTGCGCCTAGTTTAAAAAAAAACATTTTTTTCAAGATTTATACCGCCGCCTTCTAGGCTTCCAGCGCCCACAAGGGGGCGTTATCGCCCACTTTGGGAAAGGCTGCTTTAAGGTCTCATTAATGGTTTAAGGTTGGAGTGTAAGAGCGTGGTAAGAGACAGTCCGACCCGGGCGACAAATATTAAAGTTTATATTTAGAGATTATGAATTAAGGGGCCATGTATGCTAAAATACGTCAGCAATATACTGTTTTTTTCATGCAAAGCAATTATGGATCTTGGCGACAAAAATACACAAGATTAACATTAATATGCTTTATAAGACTAGTGTTTCCAAAACACGATTCATTTCACTTTGCTCGATAGAAAAAAATCAAAAAGTTAACCCTTTTTTGAAAGCAAAACCCACCTGTCTACTTCAATTATGAAAATATCGACAACAGATTTAACATAAACATAGATAAGTATTATACCTAAAAGATAATAATTTCATTTTTTATATTTTTTTTCAAATTACTTTTATAGTGTCAAAAATAGTGATTTGGTGCTTACGACATTTACTTTAGAGCGCAATATTTCATAGTAATCATGGAACGGGGGAGTGCGCTGATTGGCTCTCCTGGCTGACTAAGTATGGGGCTTTAACGTTGATTGGTAGGTGTTGAGTAGGTTACATAAAAACATTATAAAACTGAATTCCATTTTGGTTTTGGCGCCATCGAGAGAAAATATGGTCGAAATTTTTTCCTAATTATTGAATTTTCTGTTGATATTGAGTGAAATTAGTCAATTTTGGTGGCATTTTGTACAATTTTGTTCAGTTAAAGGGCATAAATGAAATAATCTTGAAGAAATTAGCGTATCGTGTATTTCCTCGTTGCCGCAAAGTGTCATTTCATGAGCTTGAGTAATGAGGCCACCGCTTTACCCAAGAGCCTGACACGACTTACTGACAACTGAAGGGACTTGGCGTGAAAATATGTATGTATGTACATTGTGTAAGTTATTAGTTCCGACATATTTGCACATATACATTTACTTTTGCTCGAAGCCCAAAATCTCGGTCTCAGGTTGGCAACGCATCATTAATACATTTGGTGTCTCTAGGCGACCTAAATTTCTTACTAGTAGGAAATCCGTCTGCTTGTTTTGTTGTTTATTTTTCTTCCATAATCATAAAAAAATAATGCTTAGGTTCTGTCAAACAAGTAAAAAAGAAATTATTTCAATTTTCACTTACTACCTACTGAATTTCATTACAACCTCTCGATTTGGTGGTCTCTTTTTCTTCTTTTTTGGAGGTAGGTAGGTTATGACGGCGAGGTTGTCTAATATAATTTTTACTAGGAATTATGTTATTGGTGTTATCCGAAGGTGGTGTTAAGAGTCTCCGAAAACGGCGTGTTTGTATGAAAAGGGTAATGAATAGCGAATAAGGGTAGCGAGACAGGTCTGCCAGGAACGTTAGGTTTGGCACCCGATACTCTCTGCCTACCCCGTAAGGGACTTGGCGTGAAGACATGTATGAATGTACTTCAAATTCAGCAGATTTAAATAGGGAAATTCTGTAGATTTAATTAGAATCTTTAGAGTACAAGAGAAGTGTATACGAGGAAATTGCCAATTGCATTCATGCAAACCACTTTTTAAGCCGCTTAAAATTTTACCTTTACCTTGTTTGTATATCTTGGCTGTATGTGTATTTGTAAAAAAACATTATCAATTGTTTTTAACAAATGCTGAAATGTTGGGGATTTCATGATTCAGAAATAGTGAGAAATTGCATGTGGCGAACCAAAAACTTAATATTTGTAAAAATAATGTTTAATGCATGTCCGTTCATATAATATACAAATTCCTGATAATCTCAAATCACTTCCATTAAAAAGATTTCGAAGGAAGGTATTTGACTTGTTAAAAAACATATTGTAGAGTCAAAGATTTTCTGTAGTAAAGTAAAAGTTAAATAACTGTAATAATTATTAACCAAATATAACTAAAGTTATGGTTGCCAAGGAGTTTGTTTCGCCGTTTCTTCTCCTGTCTGGCAAGGTTTGGAAACGGTGGTAGTTTACAGTAGACAGGGTTAAATTTAATTATAGTTTTAAAATGTTTGGTAATAAATAATAAAAACTAGTTATAAATATAAATAATTGGCTTAAAATTTAAAGTATATGTAATTTAATAATATTTTTATGAACATTAAAATATTTAATATTATAATATTATTAATATTTTAATCGCCTCTGTGGTCTAGCGGTCAGGGTGTTGGACTTGACTGCATGAGGTCCTGGGTTCGAATCCCGGGTCGACCAACAAAAAGAAAATTGGATTTATCCAATTTTCTAATAAAAAAAAATGTTGGTCGGGATTGGAAATGTGCCCGGTTGGCGATAGGCTTGCCACCTATCAAATTGTGGGACTTAGTGTCTTCGGCTAGTCGTGGGTGCCTTGGTTGTACCTCTGCCTACCTCTTCGGGGATATGGGCGTGAAGACACTTTTTTTTTAAATATTTGCACACCAAAATACGGTAGAATATGTTGATATATGTACTTATATATGTTTTTAAAATCTCATTTGCACACATATTCCGCAAATAAATAATTTTCTTTCTTTCTTTCAAATTTGATATCCAGGTACATGGAAAATTATAAATATGAACAAGCTGCTTATAAAACAGATTTCC
>NJDC01007547.1:24556-36359 GCA_002245475.1 Calephelis virginiensis
CCAGAAGTAGTTGAAAAAAAATAACGACGCGCACAAGTACCACTTGTATGGTCCATGTGAATAAAGTTTTTTCTGATTCTGATTCTAAAAACTTTTATATGGAAGCGAGAGTTGGGTATGTCAGAAAAAGCATGAAAAGGATAAATGCGATCGAAATTAGAGCGCTATGGAAAATGTGTGATTTTACGCTCGCTGACCGCATTCCTAACAATGAGATGTGAGAAAGAGTGGAATTGAAAGAAAGTGTTGGTCTTACAATGAAAAAGAACATGCTCCGCTGATTCGGACATATATAAAGAATGACAAATGAAGGATTGACAATCCGGATGTGGATGGATGTAGGTATCCAGGGAGATCTAGATTGTCATTCCACGATCAAATGGATCAAATCGCACAGGTGTTACCCGAAGGTAGTGATAAGTGTCAGCGCCCGATCCAGCTCTTTTGCCGCTCCAGACAAAATAATATTGGCCGCCTTTTACCCATGCGTTATGCCACAGATGGTGTAACTTTAACCTACAGGAAGACAAATTTTTCTTGACAATATTAATGAAACAAAAGGCTTCGTTTTAAGATATTTATTCAAAAATAAATTAAAAAACAGTTGCAGTTAAACTTACAGAAGTACTCTATTTTTCCGTTCCTTTTTTTTGCCGACCCAAGCATTTTTCTTCTTTTTTTTGAGCTTTTATTATACATAATAAAATCGAATTCATTATCTATTGTCAAAGGTTTAGTTTCGTTTCGTTTCGTGAGATAAATCAACATATTTGGGACGTACCTATAAAGCATAAACAGGTGGTATGATATACCATCATAATATTAAAATTAAAATCGCCAATCAAAACCCTTATTTTTGTATTTCACTTAATAAATAAAGTAGAAACAAAATTTGGACCTCATAAAATGGCGTCCAAAATCCGCCTTTTTAAGTCAACCAGTACCACGCTTTCAAATTGACAGTGAGTATCTAGCGTACACGCCTAACTACACTAACCAACCGCGATGCTCGGGTTCAATTCCCGACGGGGGCAAGCATTTGTGTACCTAACAAACATTTAGATGTCTGCATTTCCGGGTGTCGGTGTTTATTAAATTTATTTTGGTATTTCTATGTATTAGAATCGTTGGCTGACACCCTTAACACAATTATATAATTTGCTTATGTTAGGGTTAAACCCTATTTGTGTAACTTGTCCAGGATTTATTTATGTACTTATCAAAACGAATTAAGCTATAGGTACCTCATTATGTTCAGACTTCTACAAGCAGTTTATTTTGCAGCAGAAAACAGAAATTGTAGATTTCTACACGAAAACATAACCTCTTCTGAAGCATTTGGGTAATAAGTACATTAATTAAACTCCAGTTGGTTGACTGCCAGGGCCGGGTCGTAAACTTGTACTACATGTTTTTGTTTTGTCTGATATCGGCGACGAGACGTCGTGGCGCGAGCTGCGATCGTCTAAAGCTTGAAATGTACCTCCAATCCTGATTTTACGATCGAAACTACTTTATTACTCCCATTTAAGGAAATATACTAGGTATATGTTTGTTAGTATTTATATTAAAAAAGTTGAGAAGTGTCAAGGGACACCCGGATGGAACGAAGTTCTCTCTGCTCCCCCCCCTCTCTCTCAATCTCTATCAATCTCTATTTCTATCTCTCTTATAGAGAGATACAGACCGAGAAACATGAAAAAAATATAATAATAAAAATTAAAAAAATAAGAAAATAATAAAAAAATAATAAAATTAAATAAAAAAAATTAAATAAAAGCTTACACTAGCTTACTATAGCAAAAAGTGTCATGACAACTTTTCGTCAGAATTTTTTCAGTCTAGCCTCCTTTCACAACGTGCAATAAGGAACTTTGTTCCAACAAGATTTGCTTGTGTTCATTCTTGCTAATACGTTCTTACTCGTATTATAGAAAAACAAAAACGTAAAAATCACTTACTTATTTAAAACAGTGAAAAGTACAATAATAATTTTTCTCTAGCTACCTTCGGTGGGTCATCAAACATCATCGGCGTCCGAAATTTGTCATTTTGTTTTTTAAGTCCCCGTCATTACTTGTACCAGAGATTAATAAGTAGGTATATTGTTTCTTCTTGTATCATGAAATATTTATACGATATCTCATCATATTAAGTAGGTACGTGAAGCAAAATCTTTTGGCCGCTTTCTAGGAAAATTGCGAGGACGGAGGCATAGTTATGAAATTTGCACACTCATTGTTGTCCGACCCGGGATTCGAACCCGGGACCTCATGAATTCGAGTCCAACGCCTGGACCGCTAGACCACAGAGGCGATTATCTATAGGTATATTAATACGTGAAGCAAAAACTTTGGAACCCTTTTTACGAAAATTGCGCTGACGGAGGAGTATGAAATTTGGCACACCTTATACCTAGTTTATGTTTAGTAAAATCAGAACGTGTTATAAAGTGTACTAAAGTAAAAAAATAAAACATTACACATCTTACCATACTTTTGACACACACAAACAAATATATTGACGATAACGATAAAATATCACAGATGGCGCACAATTGGTATGCATAAAGTTTGGAAACGAAGTAGTTGGTCTTCGTAAATGAAGATGGCGTTGTTATCAAAAAGATATTTAAATTTATTATGGTCGAATTTTGACCAATGGACGACCACTTATACGTTTAAATCCATGAAGATATTCAGGCCTGCTATAGGGACTATAGAAATCGATATGAATAGCTGTACACATATACACTCGAAAAACAAAACCTCTCCTTCTAAAGCAGTAGAATAAATCATAAATTTAAAAGTAGTATAAAACCTTTAGCAATAAAAAATATATTTGTTCTCCGACAACACATATTTGTGATGTACCTACTAAGAACCATCTTGATTAGATTATTTTAATTAAAATTTATAATGCCACAGAAAAACAGACATACAGCCAAACTGTTGTCAATACGAGTGGTACTCCTCGGGGGTTGAAAACTGCAAAAAAACTCGAATTATAATTAATTATTTAATAATATAATTAATTAATTATACCAATCTCAATTCCATATGAGAATTGATAATTATTTCTCCAAAAAAACATGACAGAATGTCGTCAACATAGATTGAAATTTATACCTAATTATATTTATTTCGAAAACCATTTGTCGTATCATTGTAAAATCTATATGGAACCACCTCAAAATCGAAAATAGAACCATCAAAATAGGTTCGCTAATCACCGAGTAATCGCATTACATACAAAAAACTATAATAAGTCATACCATCGAATTGGAAATGCTTAAAAAAAGGAGTCAATGCGTATACTCAATTATGGTTTGCAGCTAAAGAAATGAGGATGGAGATCGTACAAATAAGAACACGCCCTGGAGGCCACGTGTACCAGTCGGTCCATATTGCCTCTTCTTATCTATACGGAAAGAAAGGAAACATGAAACAGTAGCTACAAACAACATTCGCAATGCGAGTACTTATTATGCATCTATGTAATATAGACACATAGTAAGTGGGTAATTTCGGATACCCAACGGTTGTTTGAGTATACACGGACTCCCATTAGCAAATTTTTAGTTTTCTTTATATGCTTTAGAGTTAAAAAAACTTCAATACCGTGATTTAGAATTGAATGTTTTACTTTTAAAATTTTAATATTTTTAGATTTTTTCCAATTTTTTTTGTTTTTTTATTATTAATTGGATTATTTTAACTGTGATTAAAAAGGAAAATGATTATTATTATACATGCTTACTATTTGTTTGTGATAATGTGTACCTACCCTCTTTTAATGGTTCAATTTTACAGATTAACAATAATCAAAAATTGAAAATTTGTTAGATTCTAGATGTTTTTATACACATTGCGTAATTTTAATAATTATTGGACTACCCTCTTTTATTTTATTTTTTTATTATGTTATTATTTTTATTATTCTTATATATTATACTATACTATATTATTATTTGTTAAATGTAATTATTTGTTATATTTATTATTATTATGTTACCCTACCTACCCATTCATACCCGTCGTATAAATTGGTCGCTTTGCTTTATCGTATATCGTTCGTCATAGTAAAGATTAACACTATTAACTATACATACAAAACAAAAAAAAGTTAGTACGGGTTTGCGTTTAACCCACACTCATATTTTTTTTGCGGTTTGTAAGGAGCCCAGGATCGGTGCAAGGAAAACAGCGATATGAAATTAATTAATGATTAAATACTCCATAATTTATTTGCAATCAATGATTGATTTGTAAGTCAATCAATTTAGTGATTAACTGATTAATCGAGCGTTTAATTTGAGGAATTAATAATTGAGAGGGCGTTTCTAATTACTAGTTCACCGCTTAAATTTGCGCCGCATGAATAACTTAATGATAGATGGCTGTAGAAACACCATATGTACGAAGTCCTAGCATGTTTCAATTATCGAAGTCGAAAACTATTTGTTAATCAACAATCGCTCTCAGACTTGTCCACGCTGGGACTACTTCTTTCATTTAACGTACTACATTTACTTCATTTTTATCTTATATTTCTATCTGTACTTATATAAATCTGTGGAAGAGTAAATTCTGTACATTAAAATTATGAAAGAATAGGTAAATAATAACCGATTTTTTCATATTTTATAGGCAACAACGTGTAACTGAATTATAGCCCACTTACATTTTGGATAGTACCCACTGTCCCACGGGAAACATTATGATCGATTCGGCAGATTCGGCATGAATCGTGTTCATGGTATAAATAGACTGTTACAGTTATTTCCCCATGTTGGTCCGGGCTCCTTCGCAGAATAGACCATCTGCTTTCCAGCTCGTAAAAGGCGAGCATAGGCTTACCGTCACTAACACCGTGACATCTGACTAGGTGGTAGAGTTTCGCAGCAACCCGCCTGAATTGGTACCACCGCTTTACCTATTCCTGCCGCCATAACGTCATGACTGTTCCGGTTTAGAGGGTAAGGTAGCCGGTAAAGTTACTTTTGCTCGAGGCCTAATATCCCGGCCTCAGCTTGCCAACGCACCATTACCACATTTGGTATCTCTAGGCGGCGTGAATTTCTTACCATCAAGAAATCCGTCTGCTTGTTTGCCTTCCAATATCATAAAAAAGTCAAACGTTGTAAGCTGAAAATGTGTTCTGTAGTCCCTCTCTAGTCATCTGCACTTAATTTACTTTGAATGTCTTCATTGTATGGAATTCACTCTTCTACAGTTTTATTCTAATATACGTAAAGCAAAACTTAGGGTCCCTTTGAAATTTTCTACACTCATAGTTTATGTATAGGAAGAAGTGCAGAACGCTACTTTTCAAAAATGATGCTTATAAAATGCCTCAAATCAAAAAATACAACATTACACATACTACCAAGCATTTGTCACAAAGAACCAAATATATTGTTAATAACGATAAAATATCACAGATGGCGCACAAACTATATTCATAAAGTTTCGTAACAAAGTAGTTGGTCTTGCTAAATGTAGATGGCGTTCTCATCAAAAGTTAATAATTGAAAAACATATAATTAAAATTTATTATCGTCGAATTTCGACCAATGGGCGACCACTAGCAATTATAGATATAGATAAACAAGGTTACTTATTCTGTCTAAACCTAACTATCGACTTAGCTATTCGAAAATGCGAAATCTTCGTGCTAGGCATGCTGTTGGACAATTAGCTGCTAATGCCTGTTGCACAACGGTGTATGGAGATTCCGTATAAAAGAGGTGAAGCGTGGAAGTAATGCAGCGAGGAAATTGATAAACATAACGTACTGTCAATATCGCCGGTTCAATGTCTCTAGTTCGATTCTTATCCATATACATTACGCATATGCAGATTTGTGAATGTATACCAAACTACAAACATATACAACGAACACTTTAGTATATTTTTCGACGATTCATGTTTGTTTAAAATTAATATTTTCATGCCTATATAAAGAAGGAGTAGGAAGAGGCACAAACCAATGCACGAGTAGCCGAACACACTAATCGCAAAGTATGATAGGTGGAAAGCCCATCAACAACTTGGCACATATCCCCTCGCGAGCAACGTTGTTCTTTAAAAAAATTAACGTATCCCTTTTTTTTGTTTTCTGAAATCGAATCCGGGACTTCAAGAAATCAAGTCCGACTCTGGACCGCTGGACCACAGAAGTAATGTTTGAAAAGAGAAATTAACAAACATTGTGGATAAAGTTATAATATTGTTAAAAAAATACTTCGTAAACATATTTCGTTGATTTGTTACGTTTAAAAACTTGTTTTAACTGAACATAAAATAAAACATGTTGTTTAGCGTATTTTTGTTTACTTTAATATTATTTAAGTTATATTAAAATTGAAAATGTCTGCCAAACAAATACGTACCCCTACACACAAAGACCGATAAACACATCATCCTCTGCTACCTTGTGCCCTCGGGTTAAAAAAACTGTTTAATTAATATTCTTTTGAAGTAACTTTTTTTTCTAATTTACTGCAAGAAAGAATCTTTAAAAGAATTCTTTGTTCTTATGAAGCATCTGTTTTCTTAAATATCAAATATCTTTTAAGAAATATTATTAGAAGTTACACAGGTGTCAAAGGGACTCGTTACAAGTTACATTGTTATTTTATCTTAAAGAAAATATAGCTTAGGAGAATGCCTGACCCTCAACTTCTGAACCAATATATCTTGGTCTTGATCCTCGTTGGATTAAGTACGTTTATCAAAAACTCAGGAAAGGTCTCATTTAAATGGTGTTATTATAAGTTACATAATTAATATCAAAGAATTTAAGTTTTTTTTGCTTTCTCAGATTTTGTGCACCGCCCCGTGTATTTCTGTCATCATAACCCATTGTAAAGTGGGCGAAAACACTTATTGGCATTAAGTTCGTCTTTGTGTAATTGTTTTAGTGCAATAAAATATTTAAAAAAAAGTGTTTAAAAAAGCATCTTCACGCCCATATCCCCGAAGAGGTAGGCAGAGGTACAACCAGGGCACCCAAGCCGAAGATACTAAGTCCCACAATGTGATAGATGTCAAGCCTATCGCCAACCGGGCACATTTCCAATCCCGAGCAACAGTTTTTTTATTAGAAAATTGGAAAAACCCAATTTTCTTCTTCGATGCCCGACCCGGGGATCGAACCCGGGACCTCGAGAAATCAAGTCAGACGCCTGATTGCTAGACCTCAGAGTCAATAATACTTTCTATTTTTAATTAAGTTTTTTTTTTAATTAAGTTTGCATCTGTACGTTCATTTTAGTGTGGAAAATATTAAAAAAAGTCAGTTAATACCATTAGAACAGCAACCTTTTAAAAAAAAGAAAACTCGATAAAAATAGGTTTTGTCGTTTTGCCGTAACGTGATAGCGTTATGTACAATGTTCTTTGAAAGCATGTATAGCTGGAATCGAGTGAAGACACAAGATTCCCTAACGTGACAGCGTTATATACAATGTTCTTTGAAAGCATGTATAGCTGGAATCGACTTAAAAGAGACAAGAATTCAATCAATTTTCTTAGTGAAGATATTTCTTCTTTTATTTAAACAAATCTTAATTTTGTACTAGAAATTCTTCAGTCAGTGCAAAAGCAAATAAAATTGTTTCAGTGTTTTAATGATGAGTCGCATACAGAGAAATATATACGAACAGATAAAAAGTAAACAGATTAAATAAGCAAAAGTTAAAACCATAATTAACGGATAATCAAAAAGTAAAGTAGCAAAAAAAGTATATGCATACTGTAAATTAAAAGTATCTCCACGCCCATATTTTCAAAGAGGTAGGCAGAGGTACTTGGGAACTCTTGAAGTCAATTCCTACACCGGTCCAATAGACAAGAGGGGCGACATATTGAACTATAAACTAGATACATATTGAATATTTATAAATCCATTATTTGTTTTAAAATTGTATGAATTAATTGTATTTAATAGTATGAATTAATATGTATGTATATGTAGTATGAACCAACCGCTAAACTCGGGTTCGATTTTTGTGCAGACTTAAAAGTCTGCATTTTTGCATGTGTGTATGTTTATTAAATTTATTCTTGTATTTATTTGTATAAGTATCGTGGACCAACGCCTATACATAATACATAAACATTACTTGATGCAATTTACTTAGAACACTTGTACTTTCCACAATATATTTTATTATTTTTTATTTTTATGGTTTTAGCCAACCGATTTCGCTATACAAGCATCATCAGGAGTTGTTATATAGCCCTGATGATGTTTGTATAGCGAAACCGGTATACCAGTATACCGGTATTGTATAGAAAACCATAAAAATAAAAAATAATAGAATATATTGTGGAAAGTACAAGTGTTTTCTAAGTAAATTGCATCAAGAATGGAATTCCACCAAGCACCGACGATAAGAAGTATAGAATCTACAAAAACATTATCTGCTCACTTTAGAGTTAGATTCAATTTTTCAAATGATAAATTCAAAAGAAACAAAAGTTGATTTTTTTTTAAATGTTTATTTGTTACATTATTTGTTTGTTAAAGAGAAAACTATTAGTTGATACTTGATCTACTTTTAATTTCGATCTTAAATTGTAAATCTATGTTTATAAACATCCCTGGACAAGTTACACATTAATCTATCCCTTGTGTTATGGGTTTTAGTCAACGATATGATATAAGACCTACCTACAATATAATTTGTGTTTATATTTATACCACATAAATGGTTGCACTCGTCGGGAATCGAACCTAAACCTCGCGGTTAGAGGAATTGCGGATGTATGCTAACCCCTCAGTTAACATGCCGCTTGATAGACTAACTGTCGTCCGTGGCATTGCCCGCGTGGTTAATGTTCTATGTAAAAATCCAAGTTACCCTTTATGTACGTGCCAAATTTCATAAAAATTAATCGAGTAACAAACAAACAAACATACATACAAACTTTCGCATTTGTAATATACATAGGATTATTAAGATAAAGCTACAGGTGTAGTTTAATAAATAAAATACCCATTTTACTTATATTCCCAAACATAAATTCCCCAAATTCTCATATCTTTCGGAAAATTTATAGCTTTGTTGTTTCGGGAAATTTACTATCCTTTTCGTTTTTCGTTCGAAATAAACTGTTTTATTATTCTGTGCTTTTATTACGGAACCACATTGTGCAGCTTTTGAGAGTTCAGCACACGAAATGTGTTACTTATGACGGGTAAAACCTTCACAGTTGAAAATTGGTCCGGGCTCCTTTGTAGAATAGACCATCTGCTTCCTGCCAGGCAGCTTGTAAAAGGCGAGCATAGGCTTACCGTCACTAGCACCGTGACATCCTACTACGTGGTAGACTTTAGCAGCAACCGCCCGGATTGGTACCACCGCCTTACCTATTCCTGCAACCATAACTAAGTACTTGCCGTTGACGTGTTCCGTTTGGAGGATAAGGTAGCCGGTAAACTTACTTTTGCTCGAGGTTTAACATCTCGGCCTCAGGTTGGCATAGCACCATTACCAACTTTGGTGTCTCTAGGCAGCGTGAATTTCTTACTATTATTAAATCCGTCTGCTTGTTTGCCTTCCAATATCATAAAAAAGGGCTTTTTTAACCCCCAATCAAAACGAGGTGTTATAAGTTTGACGTGTATGTGTCTGTCTGTGGCACCATAACCTCTGAATGGATAGAATTAGTTATTTTTTACTTGAAAGCTGACTTGAAGTGGCCTTAGTTATATTACAAGTAAGTTTTGTCGGGGGTTTGTTGAAAAATAACAATTTTAGTATTATATATACCGCCTCGTTGGTCGAGTCGCTAGCGTACACGCCTAAATACACCGACTAACCGCAAGGCTCGGGTTCGATTCCCGACGGGGGCAGGATTTGTGTGATGAACATTTAGATGTCTGCATTTCCGGGTCTGGATGTTTATTAAATTTATTCTGGTATCTATTTAAGTATTTATATGTATTATATCGTTGACTATAACCCATAACACAAGCATATAATTTGCTTACTTTGGGGTTAGATTCAATTTGTGTGATTTGTCCAGGGATATTTATTTTATTTATTTATTTATATATACATATACTTAGTACAAGAGGGCAAACAGTCAACAAACGCTTGTTAATCGTTCTGATCGATTATGATGAAACTTAAAACTTAGAATATATTAGATACACTTGGAATATCTACATTTTAGTTTAACCTAATGTTTTGCCCTCAAGGCAAATAGAGGTGCTATAAGTTTTACTTACCTTTGTGTGTGTGTCTATCTGTGGTTTGGACGAAAAACGAATGAACCGATTACGATGCGATTTTTTTTGTTTATAAGCTGACGTGATGGAGACGGTTCTTAGATACATTACCTATTGGTTTTATTGGGATTGTAGACAAGTTTTAATTTTATGATTATTTTTAGATAATCCTGACCAAAATCGGTTTAGTAGACATTTCGTAATATAATCATTAATGTAATGACCGCCTTGTTTGTTAACTCCTACAACCACCCTCGAAGCTTGGGTTCGATTCCCGACATTAGACTCTTGTCAAACATAGGCATTTGCCAGTATATTAGGGTCCAATTTTATGAAATTTACTATTTTCATGATATTAATGTAGTATGCATAAGACTTCATGTAACTATGTATTACTCAGCATTACTAAATTATACTATGTATTTTGTATGTACATAATACATACTATTTAATAGTGTATTAGTTATATCGCCTGTGTGGTCTATCGGTCCGGGTGTAAGACTTCACGAGGTGCCGGGTTTAATCCCGGGTCGGGTAACAAAAATAATGTTTTGGTTTAAATTGTTGTAATAAAAAAAATTCGTTGCCCAGGATTGGATACGTGTCAAGTTGACGATAGGCCCTGGCGTAAAAATACCTACTTTTTTGTATTAATTTTTAAGATTATCGTTGACTAATAGCCACATCATTATAATAAAAGTTTTAAGGTTAGGTCAGTTTCTGTTACACGTCCAAAGATATTTAGACCTAGGTATACATATTAACTGCCTTATTGGTCGAAGGGTTATCATACACGCCTAATGCCAAAGACAAAATGCAAGGCACGGGTTCGATTTAAACATTTAAATGATGATAATAAATAAATAACGAATAAATATCCCTCGATAATTTACACAATTTGAAGCTAACCCCAAAGTAAGCAAATTATATGCTTGTGTTATGGGTGTTAGTCAACAATACTAATACATAGAAATACTTAAATAGATACCAGAATATATTTAATAAGCACCCAGACCAGGAAATGCAGACATCTAAATGATCATCGCACAAATGCCTGCCCCCGTCGGGAATCGAACCCGAGTCTCGCTGTTGGTCGGTGTAGTTAGGCAGTATGTTAGCCACTCGACTAACGAGGCGGTCAAATATAAAATATCTAGATCTATAAAAAAATATCTAGATCTTTGTATTTCTGGGTTTGGGTGAGGTTATTTTATATCTATACTAGCGGCCTGCCCCAGCTTCGCACAGGTATAAAATATACTCACAAACCTTCTTCTTCAGTCACTTTATCTATTAAAAAACCGCATCAAAATCCGTTGCGTAGTTTTATAGATTTAAGCATATAAAGCGACATAGGGACAGAGAAAGCGACTTTGTTTTATACTAGCTATGTAGTTATACATATATGAGTATTATAGTATCATTGATTAACACCCATAACACAAGCATATTATTATTATCAAATCTAATCGCAGAATAAGCAAATTTGTCGATTATTTTGAGGTTAGAATCAGTGTATTTCTATTTTTGCTTAAGTTAAAGGGCTATGAAGATTTTGGCT
>NJDC01007547.1:36889-48416 GCA_002245475.1 Calephelis virginiensis
AGAAATTCACGCCGCCTAGAGACACCAAAGGTGGTAATGGTGCGTTGCCAACCAGAGGCCGGGATGTTAGGCCTCGAGCAAAAGTAAGTTTACCGGCTACCTTACCCTCCGAACCGGAACACGTCATGACGTTATGGCGGCAGGAATGGCTAAGGCGGTGGTACCAATCCGGGCGAGTCGCTGCTAAACTCTACCACCTAGTCAGATGTCACGGTGTTAGTAACGGTGAGCCTATGCTCGCCTTTTACGAGCTGCCTGGCAAGGAAGGCAGGAGCCCGGACCAACACGGGAGATATCTATACTAGCGGCCCGCCCCTGCTTCGCGCGGGTATAAAATGTACACACAAACCTTCCTCTTCAGTCACTTTATCTGTTAAAAAAGCCGCATCAAAATCCGTTGCGTAGTTTTATAGATTTAAGCATATAAAGCGACATAGGGACAGAGAAAGCGACTTTGTTTTATACTAGCTATGTAGTTATATATGAGTATTATAGTATCATTGATTAACACCCATAACACAAGCATATTATTATTAGCAAATCTAATCGCAGAATAAGCAAATTTGTTGATTATTTTGAGGTTAGAATAAAAAAAAAGTATCTTCACGCCCATATCCCCGAAGAGATTGGCAGAGGTACAACCAAGGACCCCACGACTAGCCGAAGACACTAAGTCCCACAATGTGATAGGTGGCAAGCCTATCGCCAACCGGGCACATTTCCAATCCCGACCAACATTTTTTTTTATTAGAAAATTGGAAAAATCCAATTTTCTTTGTGTTGGCCGACCCGGGATTCGAACCCAGGACCTCATGCAGTCAAGTCCAACACCCGGACCGCTAGACCACAGAGGTTAGAATCAGTGTATTTTTATTTTTGGTTAAGTTAAAGGGCTATGAAGATTTTGCCATACCTTCTCTTCGGCCATTTTGTTTTTTTGTTTTAAATTGCGTTCACTGATAATATTTCAAAAATGGATCGCTAATATTTATACAAATAAAAAATATTCTTAGAAAAAAACTCGTTAAGTGTCACATTCCGAAGATAAAAACAAGTTTTACTGTTAAAGGTAACGACTGGGGTTCAGACAGGTTTATTAAGTTACAACTTTGGGAGCTCATATCTTCGAAATGTGACACTTTACGCGTTATTGTCTCAGATTATTTTTTGTTTGTATTGATGTGAGCTATCCATTTTTTAAAGAATTATTAGTGACGTGATTTAAAAAAAAATGGCGGACAGTAGGTAAGCCAGGCTTCGAATACAAAAATCTTCAAGGCTCTTTCTATACATTTTAAAGAAAGAAACGCACGTCTCGATCCCTGTCAGTTCATGGGACTGCAATTTTGTTCCGAAAAGAGCGGGTCAGGGTGTTCTCAGAGGCCAAGCATACCTCCCTCGTCCGCGTCGGTGCGAAAACAGGCAAATGCGACGATGGGGAACGCCACCCATCACGCAAAGCCCGAACAAGAGAATCGAGGAGTGCAGAGTGCCAAATATCCCTTAGATCTGAGAAAGAGTGGGATTGAATGAAAGTATTGGTGTTTAAATGAAAAAGGGCATGCTCCTCTGGTTCGATAACGTGGAAAGATTAATCGATGAAAGATTGACAAAGCAGATATGCAATGCGAATGTGGATGGATGTAGGGACCCAGGTATACTTAGGTTGATATTCCACGATCTAATCACTCGCTTGTTATCCGAGGATGGTGCCAAGAGATAATATTTTTAGAGTCTCCAAAACCAGCTTGTTAGTATAAAAAGGGTAATGAATGTGGAAGAAGACAGGCAGGTTTACTGGAATGTGAGATTTGGCACTTGAAACACTCTGCCGACTCCGTAAGGGACTTGGCGTGAAAATATATGTACGTGTGAGTGTGTATATGAGTGTTATTTGTTTGGATAAAGACGTATGTTATGTGCCTAAACACATATTACATTATATAAACATATCTTCGTGCAAAAACCTTTACCGGGTAGGCAGAGAGTATCGAATGAACAATGTCATGATCCGTGTAGGATTAAAATACCTATTATTTTGCTTATGCCGCGGATGGGCTTCATTATCGCCATGATGTACAGTCCCATGAAAACTAAAAAAATACAGAATGACTAATGTATTTTCCTCGCGGTTTGTACAACTCCATCGGACTTTAACATAAAAATAACATGTTAAATGTTTGAGACAAACTTCGAAGACACTGAACATACTGTAAAGAAATTTTGTATCTGTTTTTAGTCAACCTGCATTTCTTTCCACCAGGTAATACATCTGCTTCTTTGGCTTTGAATCCCACTAAAAATTAGAATAACAGATTTAAAACACTTTTCAAAAAATACATTGTTAGAAGTTCAGTTTATTCTTTGTATGTGGAACAGTCAGCAGTTAAAACTAAACTAGTCCATACCTACTTTAAGTTCACAAATAACCACGACGTTAACCGCACGGTTAAAAGTTTGCAAATTGAATTTTAATTAAAAGTTTTCGCCTCGAATACCAGATTTATACTATAAATACATAAACAATTGGTTTCTGTGCAAGTAGGTCATGCCTTTTTTTAACGTGAGGAAATAATCATAGATGACGCCACTTTCGGTTGAAGTCATGGGTTATTTGTTTTATTTGAAAGACAGCACGCGGGTCTCCTGATGGTAAGAGACCGTGTCCTAAAAACACTATAAATGTTATAGGTGCGTCGCTTACCTTTGGCCGGGATGAAACGACACTTGTGCAAGTCCACCAGCTAGGTACTCTAACCTCCAAGCCGGAAAATCACAGTCATTATAGCGGCAGGAATAGGCAATACAGTAGATCCCTAACCTGGAAAGTTACAACACACCACTCTACTACCAGTGACCTTGGTAGTAATAACGGCTAAATACCTACTTTAGGTAGGTAAGGAAGGGATTGGCTTGACTCTTGACCCAAGAGCGCAGTAGTAGGTACCAACCTAATAACTATTAACTCAGATTCGAGTTGGTATTTTATTCGACTTAAAGTCATTTTGTAGTATTTGAGTAAATTACGTCAGTACTATAAATTACAGATTAGTATTAAACTTAATCAACATATGTTATGCTCGTACCGACTACCGACAAGTAGGTACTCCTAAATCGTAATAATGCTGTATTTATTGACTAAAGCGCAACCTATAAAAAGTAACTATTGTTAAAAAGAAAGTTAGTATTGACAACTGATAATGTTTCTTAATATTATCAATAGATGGCTCTGTTAGTAAAATTTATATAAAAATAAAACAAAGTAGGTAGGTACTTAGTAACTAAGTTTTGTTATTTTTAACAATTAAATTTTACATCTTACCGCCCTTTTCCATTGAACATAAGAGTCCGTTTGTCTCTCTTTGCAGTAAAAAAAAATTTATCACAGACTTCGATCGTAGTTATAGCTCAAATTACAATAAAAAAAGCTTTTAACAAAAAATATAAATCACCCTAATTATACCTTTTTGGGGTTTTATTTAACCCTGAAGTGAGTGAGTTTTGTTAACAAAATAGCCGACCCGGCGAACATTGACATTAACAGGCTCAGCTACTAACTGTTTAGGTAGGTACCTAGGTATATGAAAAAAAAATATTGTTTTTCCTATTTACTTTGCAATATACCTACCCGGGATTTTTTTCATAAGAACCTTCTCCTGACATTTGGTGAACTGGTTCACTAACTATTGTTTTCTTTCTTTCTTAAATATTTTTCATGAAGTAATTTGATTGTGAGAACACCGTCGCCCTCTAGCGAAATAATTTCGTAATTTAGAAATATGTCTCAATATACAAATTATGTGACCATGCTCATGATGCAGTCTCTTCTGAGTGTCGGTATGCAATGACTTCATGTTCCAACACCTGATGGTGGTAATTTATGATAGTGGCTTATAGTGGCTGTTGGGTATCCGTACAGCTTCTTAACGGGTTTATTACTATCGCGTTACTATATCCCCGTCGCCACATCTTCGGTACTCGCCATTGTCATGTTCCGTTCAAAAGGGTAGGGTTGCTAGTATAGACACGCATGACCCGGCCACATTATGTCCATAGTATATTTTGCCACCAGGTAACCTAAAAAAATTAAACAAAAAATAAATACCTGCAATTAGCAATTTTAAGAACAAACGCCTATTCCTAATTACAATTTCTTAAGTAGATAAGTAGTCAGTAGGCGTAATTGAAATATTACAATAACACATTATTTCATTTGTTAACACTGGAAACAAGCACTCTGGTCTCCTGATAGTAACAGACAACCGTTGCCTAAATACACCATAGATGCTAACGGTGCGTTGTTGTCCCCTGACCGGGATGTCAGGCCTTTTGTCAAAGTCTACTGGTTATAACTTATCCCATAAAATATACTCGCGGTCCATATTGACTCGACTACAGTTATTTATCTGAAATTGTTCTTCCTACCAATATGTAACCCGAATGTTCACTCTTCTTAAAAAAATATCCATCCTAAAGTTTTCATTCATACTAGGTGGTAGAGTTACGCAGCGACTGGCCAGGATTGGTACCACCATTTTACCTATTCCTGCCGCCATATCGTCAGTGCTTGCCTTTGACGTGTTTCGGTTCGGAGGATAAGGTAGCCGGTAAACTTACTTTTTCTCGAAACCTAACATCCCGGCCTCAGGTTGGCAACGCACCACTACCAGCTTTGGTGTCTTTAGGCGGTGTGTATTTCTTACCGTTATGAAATCAATCTGCTTAGGTTTGCCTTCCAATATCATAAAAAAATAATCTGTAGTAGGTACTACCGATTATGTTCATATTATAGCACTTTTATTCCCAAAAAAAATTATTAATAATATCTCAAACGAAAACATGTTGTAACCAATACTGTTTTATTAAAGCTTTAATCCCTAAACATTATTTCCATAATACTTCGACTTATACTCAGAAGGCAAAAAATCGTTTAGGTACCCAGTGTAATTTAATTATTTGAAATGTCTAAATTTGAGTATTTTATCGAAATTCATAAAACATAAACAAACATACCTACATTTAAATAATTTGTAAAATAATTAATCAGTAGGACGTCCTATATATGTATACATATGGATGTATACATGTGTATGAATACACATGTGTATATAGGTATATGTATACCTACTTAGAATTAATAATATCTATTTAGTTTTAGTAAAAGGTTTTGTTGAGAAATAATGGGAAAATAAATCTTATAAAAAAAATTCTCGTGTCATAACGTTCGTTCCCGTACTCCTCCGAAACGGCTTTACCGATTCTGATAAAATTTAGCATGTTGAGTAGGTCTCAGAATCGGCCAACATCCATTTTTCATGCCTCTAAGTGATATTTGATAGTATCTTCACGCACATATCCCCGAAGGGGTTGGCAGAGGTACAACCAAGGCACCCACGACTAGCCGAAGACACTAAGTCCCACAATGTGATAGGTGGCAAGCCTATCGCCAACCGGGCACATTTCCAATCCCGACCAACAGTTTTTTTTTATTAGAAAATTGGAAAAATCCAATTTTCAAATAAAAAAAAATCTGCAGTCAAGTCCACACCCGGACCGCTAGACCACAAAGGCGACTGATATTTGATTTCAATAAAAAATAGCAGAACAAAGTCTGCTGGGTCAGTCAGTCAGTGAGTTTTTGTTCTTACATTTTGAATTTTAATGACTAGAAATTAGAAAAATTAGCAACAAAGTCGTTAGGAATTGCAATTGCAAGATTTAAAAAAAGAAGAACATTTTTGGAGTTTTAATCGTATACCAAGGAAGAAAAATATTAATGAAGCTATTAAAACCACTCAAGTGTGTCTTAAAATCACGCTTCCACCTGGATGGCTCGTGGCAGACCAGTTCCCTTCCGGTGCGTTCCCCCACAGAAATAATTCCAACGCAAAATGTAGTTACTTAAATAGGGTGCTTTGTGTTTTATTTATTGGAAGTATTACCGTCCTTAAGAATGTATTGGTGTAGAGCGTGAACTTTTCATACATACATACATACATATCTTCACGCCAAGTCCCTTACTAGACCTCACTTTCATATATATTTTTAAGTTTATGAAAGTGAACAAATGATCTTAAATTAAGAAAAAATATTCAAAAATCAATGTAATTTTTAGTGCTCACTTTCTAGTAATAGCAAGCAATCAGGATTGCTCGAAGGTAATTTACATCCCCTATACAATATACAGCAATAGCTAATGATTACCTGGTTTTTTGTTCATAGACAGAGCCCCACTCTGTAGCTGGAAAAATTAGTCATCACATTCAAAATGTCAGTCTTAGTTGGCAACGTATAACTTTGACAATAAGCGATGTGAATTTATATCCCAAAAAAAAATCACAATATGTTGTGTATAAACAATGAGATAAAATTTGCAGATGTATGTATAGACATTACCTACTAAAACAACAAAAAAAATAAATTAAAACTACAAAAAGATGGTCCTATCATTCCAGAACAATCTTTCCCAGACGGATTGGATATCACTCCCATGTGAAAAATCTCAATTTCTTTGCTAAAACCGCACGGTATCCGAATAACACACCCCACCGCATATCCGTACAGTGATATTTCAAAGTTAAAATCCGCACCACCGCATATCAGAGTAGTGTCCGGTGCAGTGTGATAAATGTGAAGGTGTTTATTCTTCATCAGGACATTATCCCACGGCAAACGCTATACCCTCCAAACCCGAACACGAACTGACAACACAATAACATCACACTACACCGTCGCCGCCGGTCTCGGCGACGAAGACCTCTCTTATGCCCAGCGCCTAACGCCGAGCGACGAGCCGCCACTGTTCCTCCATCAAGTCCACCCAGTAACCAGAACGAAGCACTAAGTCGAGGTATGGTCTCCCGGGAGTTGCTGGCATTGTAGGTAACAGTCCAATCCATTTAAATTATGATGGCTCGGGCTGAGCACTCTGCTCGGCCCACAAAGCTCGGTGAAGTTGTAAAAACCGCGAGGTTAGCAACAAGTTAGTCATTAAAAAAAAAGATGTAATAATTGCGTCGCTGATTAAAAGCAGTCACTCTATAACTTTGTATGCTCTAAGCTACCGGTTTATTTTCCTTAATTTAATAAGGCGCGTGCCAACTACCGGACACGAGTAATTGTCAATGTTCATCCTCTGTAACATACCATTCTTTACTATAAAATATTAGGGATATGGAAGTATGACAGCAATATTATTAAATTTTGACTAAGTATGCTTTTTTAATCATACACTTGAACGGACAACTGTAAGAAACGTAACAGAAATATGACGCTCATACAAACGGACAGGATATGGTTAACTAGTTTTGTCGAAATAGTAAGTTTCTTTTCTTTATGCACTGAACCGGGACTGTACCGAGTGCTGGTCCGGGCTCCTTTGCAGAATAGACCATCTGCCTTCCTGCTACGCAGCTCGTAAAAGGTGAGCAAATCCTTACCATTACTAACACTATGACATCTGGTGGTAAAGTTTCGCAATGACTTGCCCGTATTAGTACCACCTCCTTATCTATTCCAGCCGGCGTAACGTTAGTGCTTGCCGTCGACGTGTTCCAGTTTGGAGGGTAAGGTGTCCTATAAACTAACTTTTGTTTGAGGCCTCAGGTTAGCAATGCATGGTACCACCTTTGATGTCTCTAGGCAACGTGAATTCCTTACCATCAGGAAATCCGTCTGCTTGTTTGCCTTCCAATATCATAAGAAAAATAGTTTTTATTCGAAATAGTAAGTTTGTATTCTTTACTGAACCAGGACTTTGTCGTGATCTAATCTATCAAACTTTTACATAAGAGCATAGCTTTGAATGGGCCATTACCAACAAAATTGCTGGTGCACAACCCAGTAAATTGAACAGACAGGCCTCATTCGCCTTACCTATTCCTGCTTCTCTAATGATAATGCCATGTTCCGGTCCGGAGGGAAGGGCAGCCGGTAGACTTGCAATAGGCATTAAGACAATAGGCAAAATTGTCTCAGGATGTGACGTTTATATTTTATTGTGCTTTGCTTTGATTCGACTCCTCTTCACTCCATTCCATTCTTCTCCACTTTACTCTACTTTTGTGCTACAGAATATTAATTGCTTCAAAGAAAAGTAACAGTGTTCCAAACTTATTTTTATGTCCTATATTTCTAATCATAATTATTTTAACTCTAGTAACTATAACTTTTTAAAATTACTTGAAATCTTTAAAAATATTTAAAGTAACAAGCTAAAATTTAGTTGAGAATACCTAATACCTATAGACTGAACATTCGGTTCCAGTGTCGGATTTGGTTTGGCCCTTTTTAAAAAGTAGATAGATCATAGTCATAATCGTTTATTGCATCAAATTGTTGAAATACAGTTAATCTTATGCAAAGTATTAATGTCAAATATTTGACCTTAACAGCATTTAATTTTTACTGTTTATGTCAAATTTAATTATAACATTCTGAAATATAACCAATCTAATAAATTTATAACACATAGAATTTTATTTCATGATTAACATATTAATACTACATTAACAAATATTATGAAATATGTCAATTAATTTATTTTTAATACACATAAAAAGATTTTAAAATGTAATTGTATATAAACTTCTTAAAATTATTTAGAAACTCGAGTTTTTTGCATTTCTTTTGTTATTTACACATATGCTTAAAAACAGTGGAAGGTAATAAATATTAAACATAGGTACGTTGGTACGTACATAAAATGTAGATAAATATTTTTACGTAATAAAGCGTTTTGCTAATCTAATTTCTAACAATTTTCAAATATTTTGTCGCCTTTTAAATCATGTCGCCCTGTTCCCATCAAATCCGACACTGATTCAGTAACACAAATCACAATATAGAGTGGGTGACGCCTGGGTTTTTAAAAAAGCAATGTATTCGAATTGGCAAAATTTATTCATACTCTCGTTTGCGGTGCTGAATAAGCAACCACACCAGTTATAAAAAAAAGGCGACTAGTCTATTTTTTAAAAGAATTTATATTTGAGTTCTGTGATGTAACAGCGTCATCGCAATAGAAAATAGTCTAATTTAGAAACTGCTAATGAACAATTTCTTTGATGACTTATGCTCAACGTTTTATAAACATCAGACAGTAAGTTTACTTATTTCTTTTTCTTATTATAAAAAACAGCTACCTACCTATCTAAGAAATAGTTTATGTTTCTAAAAAGTTATGTCATACATGATGTACATTAGGTACATCATGACATCATAGTACATTTATGACAGACAGATGCTTTTATGTAGTATACCTTTTTTTAATAATTTTTACTACGAAATTACTTTTGGACTTAAAAATTATTTCCGAAATATTAGTAGAAGTTGTTACAAAATTATTTAATATTCTACCGCATAATTTCGTGCAAATATTTTAATATTTATGCAAATTAATTATTTACATTTATTGCATCTATTTCACTATTCAAATTATTTTGTTTATATTTCTAAAGGCCCGCTATATACATTCGGAATTCCTATACGGAATTCCGTTTCGAATATAGTAATCCGGCTCTCCATAAAAATCCACTCAAATACCATACGGCAAAATTTCTGATGTGTGTAGGTCCGTAGATTTGTTTGGATTTGAAATTCAAATATTTTTCGAAACGGAATTCCGTAACAAAATTTCGAAAGGACATTTTCTCGACAGAAAAGGAAATTTTCTAATGAGACAAGGTAGCCTTGGATCTATTCCCAAATGGCCACCTTACCACCTATCACATTGTTTGACTTAATTATTTCGGCTAGTCGAGGGCACTCGAAGGTTCCCTGGTTGTGACTCAGCCTCATTCTCTTTTGATATGGGCGTGAAGATACTCTTTTTAAAGTACATGTTAAACGTTTTGCGGTATATGTTACACATAGAAAAAGACAGGACATGACGAAAAAATGTGTCTAGTTCAACCCATTCTCTGATGGTACCCTAAAATTTAACACATAGAAAACAATAGGTAAAGCAGACAAAGGAACTTCTCTTGTAAAGCTAATTATATCCCCATTGATATTATCCCCTCGAGGTTTGAAGTTATAAATAGATTCTTATCTTGCTATTATTTAATTAACCTTTTATCTAGTTTTAACTTGAGCGATAATGACCTTTACATTATGAAAACCCGACAGCGCAAAATATGTACATGCATTTTGAGTGCTCTCATTATAAATACATTCTATCTTTGCGAGTTGAAGAAAAATGTGGATTTATACCACCTTCGGACATCGCGTCAGAGCTTAAGGTATCATGCCCATCATCTCGATGCGTGGCGGTCTACAACTGTGTGATTACGAAGACATTTTTTACCTCGCACAACACCTTTGTGGAATCAGTTACCGAGGGCGGTATTCCCAAACGGTTATGACTTAGGGACCTTCAAGAAAAGAGCGTACTCATTCCTTAAAGGTCGGCAACGCATCTGTGATACTCCTGGTGTTGCGGATGTCCGTGGGCGGAGGTGATCACTTTCCATCAGATGATCCACTTGCTCGTTTGCCTCCTCTTCTATAAAAAAAATTCCAATTTTATACTTAGTCTTAGTAGGCTTCATCATGTTACATATTGTACAACATAGAAAAACTAAACTTTTAAACTTAATTCTTAACATATTATTAACATTTTTAATTATTTATACGGAATACTCAACATATATTTTTATTTTACTTGTCGAAATTTTGACCTAGTTGCATAAGCCGTGCTTACGACGGAACGGGAAATATATCGTGAGTAAAAATAGTAATAGAAATATCTTCACCCCCATATTCCCGAAGAAGTAAGCAGAGGCACAAACAGGGCACCCACGACTAGCCGAAGACACTAGATCCCACAATGTGCTGAACCTATAAGTAAATAGATGGATAGGTTTACTCGTAGTAAATACATGTCTCCATTAGTGATGGTATTAACCTGAAGCTGGTATTTTAAGCTTCAGTAAATACCTAAATAAGTTATTTATATGGTATGGGATTGCATTTTGTGAGCCTTAAATTGCGGTAAGAAATCAGAAATACTTGTATTGTTGTTATGGATGTATGTATGTAGGTGTGAATGACATATATGAATATATGATTGAAACAATTTATTCAACAACACTTGTACTTTCCACAATATATTTTTTTATTTTTGTAGTTTAGCCAACCGGTTTCCGGTTTCAAAAAATGTAATTCCACTAAGCACCGACGATAAGAAATATAGAAAATATATGATTGAATGATAGACAAGATTTGAAGATGAAAGTGCCTATTTTTTAATTATTGTAATTTTGTATAGGGTAATAAAAAAAATCACGAATTCAACAAAGCGTTGGTTTACTACTCAATTGTATACAAATCACAAATTAGGAAAATTATATATTAGTTTCTATTGAGGATGTTTTACAGAAAAAAATGTGGCAAGCCACAGCATAACTGTTTAACTGAGTAATTGTGGAATTTATAACTGAGTTTCTTTCGCCAGACCTTCTCAGAATTGTGTGCGTGAGTGAGTGAGAGGTGTGTGTGTGTGTGTGTGTGTGTGTGTGTGTGTGTG
>NJDC01007547.1:48515-59480 GCA_002245475.1 Calephelis virginiensis
ATGAATCCTGAAACTAACCAACGACATACATACCTCTTAATATTATTTTTTTTATTATAATCGCCTTTGTGGTCTAGCGGTCCGGGTGTTGGACTTGACTACATGAGGTCCCGGGTTCGAATCCCGGGTCGGCCAACAAAAAGAAAATTGGATTTTTCCAATTTTCTAAAAAAATAATGTTGGTCGGGATTGGAATTGTGCCCGGTTGGCGATGGGCTTGCCACCTATCACATTGTGGGACTTAGTATCTTCGGCTAGTCGTGGGTGCCTTGGTTGTACCTCTGCCTACCTCTTCGGGGATATGGGCATGAAGATACTATAAAGTGTTTTAGTTTGTCTGTTTTTCATGTCTAAATCTCTGTACCGGTTTTAATGAAATTTAAAAAGCATTTAGTGGAAGATCCAAATTCAAACATGGACTATAAAAAAAAACTCCAATAGATATAGATGATGAAAGCTTGTTTGAAAATCTGTTGTAAGTTGACGGATTCACTGGTAAAAAGCTAGTACTCACATATATTTAAATTCTGTTAAAGTTAAAGTTGATAAACAGCTAAAAATAAAACAAATAGATTCCTAACACAAATACACCCTTATTAAGAATCAAACCCGAGACTCGTGAATGTACGAGGTAGTTTATTAACGCTAACCCTCGACTAACGCGAAAAACATGTTAATAACTTATGTAAGCATAATAAAAAAGGAGCAACGTTTTTATCACAGTAACAAGGGGTGTCAAGTTTGACTAAAATAATATTTGCAGTACTTTGCCGACATCAATATATTGAACGCCCTTGAAATTTGGAGCATTGTTATTTTATAAATGGGATATTGTTAAGTGGTTCGAGTTACTTGAAAATTGTAACAGTTATTTGAAACTGGGAGTGTTTTTGTTCAAATATTTGAATAACATGTTTTTTTTATGATCGCCTCTGTGGTCTAGCGGTCCGGGTATTGGACTTGACTACATGAGGTCCCGGGTTCGAATCCCGGGTCGGCCAACAAAAAGAAATTGGATTTTTCCAATTTTCTAATAAAAAAAAATGTTGGTCGGGATTGGAAACGTGCCCGGTTGGCGATAGGCTTGTCACCTATCACACTGTGGGACTTAGTGTCTTCGGCTAGTCGTGGGTGCCTTTGTTGTACCTCTGCCTACCGCTTCGGGGATATGGGCGTGAAGATACTTTTTTTTTATGATAATGGAAGGTAAACAAGCAGACGGATTTCCTGATGGTAAGAAATTCACGCCGCCTAGAGACACCAAAGGTTAATAATGCGTTGCCAACCTGAGGCCGGGATGTTAGGCCTCGAGCAAAAGTAAGTTTACCACCTTACCCTCCGAACCGGAACACTTCAACGGCAAGCATTGGACGTTATTGTGACAGGAATAGGTAAGGCGGTGGTTCCAATCCGCCCGGATTCCGCCGTCGCTGCGAAACTCTACCACCTAGTGGGATGTCACGGTGTTAGTGACGGTAAGCCTATGCTCGCCTTTTGCGAGCTGCCTGGCAGGGAGGCAGGTGTTATTAATATGGTAGAATTTATTAAGAAAATCAAAGCATCAGTAACATCGATGTTATCTGTAGGAGACTTTATTATCATCAGGATAAACACCTGGTTATTCACCGTCTTTGGAAGATTCTTGAGAAAATAGCGAATAAGCACACGGCTCTCCTGATAATAAAAGTCCGTCATCTACCACCATAGATATCACAGGTGCGTAGCTATCTTACAGCTGAGATTTTAGGTCACATTTTCATTTCTAGCACCTATCCTACCCTCCTACACGGAACACAGCTTTGGGCAGCAATGTGGTACAAGGAGCAGGTAAAAATGGTTGTACCCATTCAGGGCGAGCTGCTGCTTTGCATTTTCCTATCTAGTTGTGACAGACTAAACTGATGGAATATCCAGTAAACAGGCGATGGGGTCGTCTGCTCCCGGTGCTGAAAATAAATTTTCAGAAAGCCTGGTCGGCTCAACATCACTAAACCGGAAACCAGACCAGTTCCTCCTTGTTCCCCTGAATATCTTGAACATGTTTGGCATAGAAGAGAGAAGTAAGTTGACTGTCATTGACTTGATTTTAATGTGTGGAGGGTGTTGCGATGGGGTTGATGCTGATCAAGAGGACCTGGAGTGGTCTCCGCAATTTGAATCTACCCTTGACCAGCATTTCCAGATAATACTCCTGGTTTCCTGGCCTTCCTGTATAGTCACAAACCACAATAGTTGTTTTTAGCATTATTCATGTATGTGTTACACTTGTTACACTACAAAATACTTATAAAAAAGTCGCTTTCCGGTGTCTGTTGCTATGTATGTTTAGATCTTTAAATTGCCTGCCTGGCTTAAATGGCCTGCTTTGGCTTCGCACATTTATAAAATATACATATATACCTCCCTCTTCAATAACTTTATCTCTTAAAAAAACCGCATCAAAATCCGTTGCGTAGTTTTAAAGATTTAAGCAAACCAAGAGACATAGGGACAGAGGAAGCCACTTTGTTTTATACTATGTAGTGTTAATCTTAAAATAGAGTCATTTAAAAGTATCTTCACGCCAATATCCCCCGAAGAGGTAGGCAGAGGCACAACCAGGGCACCAACGACTAGCCGAAGATACTAAGTCCCATAATGTGATAGATGGTAAGCCTATCGCCAACCGGGCACATATCCAATCCCGAGCAACTTTTTCTTTTTTATTAGAAAACTGGAAAAACCTAATTTTCTTTTCTGTTCAAACCCGGGACCTCATGCAGTAGCATGAACCGCTAGACCACAAAGGCGAATAAAATAAAATTCAAGAAGAATATTTATACATATAATAACATATATTTTTCCCCGTGTTTTCTCTGGCAGGCAGTTCGTAAGAAGCAAGCACTGGTTAAAATATAGACCATTACCAACAAGACCACTGATGGTAGAGCATTGTTCTTCTACTTGCCTGGGTATTCCTGTCGCCAATGACCCTGTCATGTTCCGGTCCGTAGGGAAGGGTAACCGACAGACTTGCAAAGTAGGCTAAATACCGGCCTCAGGACAGCGACGCTCGTGTCTATAGACCACGGCTAACTCTTATTATCAGGATATCCATGTGATTGTTCGCTGACCTATCACATAAAAAAAAAATTTACCCACCCGTGAAAAGCTCGGGAGGGCTGGTAGTACCATATAAGTATTACAGTTATTTTACAGTAATATGTACACCTAGGGTAGTGAATAGCTATAGGCAGAAGGCTAAAAAACATATGATCTGAAGGTTTCTCTTTACTGTCCAAGATACCACTTTCAACGAAACCGGATAGTGGCAACTTGGTCTACGGCCAATGTTAATAATGTATCTCAATCTAATGGATTTCAAGCAATCTAGATAGCTGCGTATCCGCCGGCCTATCCTATACCTCATTCTCATATTTATCCTGTGCAAAGATATATTATTGTCAAGCGATAACATAAAAATGGATCAAAATATCAATCTTGGACAGCGAGTTTTGGATTAGGATTGATTGATAGGACTAGCGCAGTGGGCAAATATTTTTACATTCAGTCATTACATACAGTTTCATTCATTCAATTCATTTTAATGACATATTCCCATTAATAACTTCATTTTTAATTTATTACTCAACCACCTTAAGCAATTTGGTTTCAAATGTCTTTGAATAAAATAATGTAGTATTTCACAGGTTACATTATAATTAAGGGTTATTTTTTCTCACAATTAAAACAAAAGTTACAAAGCTTTTTAAAGCCCTTAAAAGAAACAATAACACTTGTATTTATTAAAAATGCGATTGTTCTTGTTAGTTTTGAAGATTCTTCATTGTTTTATTAAAAATCCTGGTTAGATTTTAACACTCCAATAGAAGTTGCAAAATTGTAATGCAAATTAGGATTTGACAAAAGGTACGTGTACTATTGTTATTTTGAATAGGCCTACGTTTTAACAATATTAATGTCAAGAGTTCTCATGTTTGTATTGACAACTAGATATTTTATTCGGCTGCTTTTTGACATAAACTTATTACGTTTGGATTTATTGTTAACTGCCACGGAAACGAAGTGTGCTAGGCTAGGAACTCACAGGGCGGTTGTCACCCACACCCGCCGTATTTGCGGGCCCGCAACATTTGTAGAATGTAGATTTTAGCTAAGAACTCACGGCGCGGTTATCACTCGCGCTCGCCGCAGCCCGCGGCTTCCAAATAATAGAGATTTATCTGCAAAAAAACGACGCGTTTTAATTCCGCAGTGTCCGTGGTTATTTGTGGTTCCCGTGGCACCGGTTGCCCGCCTGTTCATGCAAGTTTGCGAGCGATGATTTCAACCGCCACGGCTGCTTGACCGCACAAATTACCGGTCTCGTTAGTTTTGAAATAAAACCGCAATCCCACGACCGCAGCGGGCGCGGGTGAAAACCGGTTCGTGAGTTCTTAGCCTTATTATCAGTTTGACGTGTCTGTTTATATGTGTTACTCGAATTGACCGATTTCGATGCGGATTTTTTTTTGTTTGAAAGCTGACGTGATCGAAATTATGGAATTGCAAGATATACTGTTCTGGTGGTGCTAAGAGAAAATTATAGAGTGTTATGTTACAGGTGCGTCGCTGTTCTGTGTAATTTTAGGCCTATTACGTATTAAGTCTTATAGCTATCCAAACCAGAACATGATGATAAGTCACTAGTTATTATATACATATATTTTATTAAAAAAGCATCTTCACGCCCATATCCCCGAAGTGGTAGGCAGAGGTACAACCAAGGCACCCACGACTAGCCGAAGACACTAAGTCCCACAATGTGATAGGTGGCAAGCCTATCGCCAACCGGGCACATTTCCAATCCCGACCAACATTTTTTATTTTTGTTGGCCGACCCGGGATTCGAACCCGGATTCGATATATTTTATTAGATGCACTAAACACTATCTAAAAATTTTAACGTCATAATTTTGAAAGGAGTCCTTTTTTAATTTAAACCTTAACTTTAATATTTAATTAACATGTTCTATCTGCCTCACCGCAAGGGATTTTCCTTGAAGATATGTATATTCAAGTTAACGCAGTGTGTTTTGAATAATACGAGTACGTGCCTCCCACGTGCTAAAACGTATCTACGTGATCCTCACCATATCTGAAGATTAGCTTACATTGCAGAATATCTCCTTCAATGTTGCTAAATAACATTCCTGTGTTAGAACTCAATTCATCATAAAAATGAAACATTATAAATGAATCATATACAATGTCAATTTGTCAAGAGCCTCCGAAACCGGCGTGTTTGTATGAAAAGGGTAATAAATGTAAAGGAAGCCAGGCAGGTCTTGAAGCATTCATTACTCTCTGCCTATCCCGTAATTTGGCTTTGGCGTGAAGATATGTATGTATGTTTTTGTATTTGAATTCCAATCTCATAAAAATCAACCTCAAACAAATCACAGAACTGTTGTACTTACGGAGATTTTAATGCTGAACGGTGTGTATCTCAGGTCTCTTAGCTGGTATTATATGAAAAAATAAACTAAAAATTCAACTCTGGCATGGGAAAATGTAACAATATTCGCAAAAGTCTGTCTGTTTATCTATCTACGCTTAAAAGCGGTTATCTGGCAACTGACCTAATATATCTGTACCTTAGATATCTTAGATAGGATGTTATCTTAGATAGATTATTAATATTGGCCAAGTTTCGGGTTTGTTTGTTTATTAAATTTAATATAGTATTTAATTAAGTACTTCTGTGTAATCGAATCGTTGATTAACTCCCATAACACAACCATATTTTTGGGGTAAGATTCAATTTGTGTAACTTGTCAAGCGAAATTTATTTATTATTATTTTGATGCTAATGTTATGAATGCGAAAGTCTGTCTAATACACTTTCACATCTAACCGTTGGACCGATTTTGATAGTACACATTTAATATAAATATAGTAAAAAGGTTGTAATTCAAACATCGAATACCTACTTATTTGAAAAACATTTAACCCTCAAAAACTACAATGGGTGCTAAAAAATTGCTAGAATCTATTCTACGCTGACAAAGTAGCGGATTAACAGCTACTTAACGATTTCTTAAAAGATTGTGATGTGAGTGGCAATTAACTTAAAATTATGCCAACGCAAAAAGTCCAGATTGTCAGGAAATAAAATAAATATCCCTGGACAAGTTACACGAACTGAATCTAACCCCAAAGAAAGCAAACTATATGCTTGTGTTATGGGTGTTAGTCAACGATACTAATACATACACAATAATAAACACCCAGACCCGGAAATGCAGACATCTAAATGTTCATCACACAAATTCCTGCCCCCGTCGGGATTCGAACCCGAGCCTCGCGGTTGGTCGATGTAATTCTGTTTGAAATCGTCACAGTACACCTTGATCGTAATATCGAAATACTTTTTACCATACGAGCATCCATCAAACGATTGAATGAATGAGTTTTTATTCAAACATCAGGTCACTAAAGGGCACGCATTGTCACGCCTCAGAAATGATGGATCACTGTCATATTCCACATTCACGTATGCAAATGTGCGCTCGCGCTTGCTCATTGTTGTGTGAAGGACGGTAGAAATGGGGGTTAAAAAACTCAATTTGTAATAAATCATAAATGCTAATAATTTCCTTGTTGGAAACAGGATGCTGGATACAGCTTATAGTGTAATGATTTTTTTAACCAAAAACCAACCAAACCAAACTCGAAAAGATCGGTAGGGTTATTCTTGAAGTTCGATTCAAACAATTCGAGTATGGGAAAGGTGTACGAGTTGATCCCCTTAAGGGAGAATGCTTGTAGTTAAAATGATAATCTACTCAGTGCAGATATTAATGTCTATCCATAGTAAATTAATCTATCTAATTGTTGACATACTCTAAATTTATTTTTTTTGATGATTTTACACTATACATTACATTTTTTAGAATGTTAGGAAAGGATCACCCCGGTGTACAAGATGATCCTTTCCTAACATTCTAAAAAATTTAATTTATAGTGATAAAGGTGTACCAGTTGATCCACTTAAGGGAGAATGCTTGTAGTTAAAATGATAATCTACTCAGTGCAGATATTAATGTCTATCCATAGTAAATTAATCTATCTAATTGTTGACATACTCTAAATTTAATTTTTTTGATGATTTTACACTATACATTACATTTTTTAGAATGTTAGGAAAGGATCACCCGGTGTACAAGATGATCCTTTCCTAACATTCTAAAAAAATTAATTTATAGTGATAAAGGTGTACGAGTTGATCCACTTAAGGGAGAATGCTTGTAGTTAAAATGATTATCTACTCAGTGCAGATATTAATGTCTATCCATAGTAAGTTAATCTATCTAATTGTTGACATACTCTAAATTCTATTTTTTTGATGATTTATCACTATAAATTACATTTTTTATAATGTTAGGAAAGGATCATCTTGTTTTATTTTAACATTTACATTTAATTTAATATCATTTTTTTTTAATTTTGACATGGATATTTATTATTTTTTCTTTTGTTTTTCTTTTATTCAACTGACTTAAGCATAAATAATTAAGTTTTACATATGTTTAAGACAGCAAATTTAATTTAGTAATTAATTAATGAAATGGAGGTAATGAACATGTTATTTATTATTATTTTCTCAAATAGTATTAATTTCTAGATTCAGTGGAGAAAAAATCAATAGCTTGCAACTCCATTGTTCCAATTAAAGATTTTTTTATCTACCCACTATGAATTGAATTTCTGTTTATTAATCAAAAATATTGTTTAGTAGTTTAAGTTCTAGCCCTCATGATGCTGTTACAAGCAAAACTGGTAGGCTATTTATAAAATAACAAATTATAAGTGATACGTAAAACAGTACAAGTTTTTCTTCATTTAAAAATATGAATATCTGGAAGTTTTACCAAGTGCCGACGATGGAAAATATCAAATCGCCCATATCCCCGAAGAGGTAGGCAGGGGCAGAACCAAGGCACCCACGACTGGCCGAAGACACCAAGTCCCACAATGTGATAGGTGGCAAGCCCATTGCCAACCGGGCTCATATCCAATTACGGCAAAATAGCATTTAACAGAAAATTGAAAATACTCATTTTCAATTTTTTTTTGTTGCTTGAACCAGTAATCGAATCTGGGACCTCAAGAAGTCAAGTCCGACGCCGGACCACTAGACCACAGAGGTGATAACGATAATAATGTCATTGTAAACATATTTTAATTAAAGGAATTCACACTTTAAGAGATTTTATACAAGGTACATGCGTGGAAAATTCCTTCACACTTCTGCACACACGGTAAAATGTAAATATGTCTATTTCTCGCATAACTAACCCCAGTAACGTTATAATTGTTTAATAAAAAGTTACATTTTTCTTACATCCTGTCCTATCCTTTCCTATCCTATTAATATTATAAATGCCAAAGTTTGTATGTTTGTTACTTCTTCACGCAAAAACTGCTCAAACCGATTTTTATGATACATAGTTTGGTACACACATAGAGGGTAACTTGAATTAACATATAGGATAGTTTTTATCCCGAAAAAATGTTCCTGTAGGACCATTAACGACGCGGGCAACACAGCGGGCAACAGCTAATTTTGTTTATATGTACATGTATTTTGTATGTGTTCCATTTTCTGTTTTTAAAAGCCGTATGAGCGAATTTTTATATTTTAAAAACAGTTTTTGTGAAATTGTGATATTAATAAAACTAGCTGTTTACCGGCGACATTGTTAGCGTAGAATATAATTTTATATAAATTTTCATCCGATATTATAGTCCTTTGGCTGTTAACTTTTTTTTAAAAAAGTATCCTATGTTGGACTTTTTTTATGACATTGGAAGGCAAACATGCAGATGGATTTCCTGATGGTAATAAATTCACGCCAACAAAAGACACCAAAGATGATAATGGCCAGCCTGATGCCTGGATGTTAGTCCTAGGTAAGTAAGTTTATCGGCTACCTTATCCTCCCAACCGAAATATGTCAACGGCAAGCACTGACGTTATGGCAGCAGGAATAGGTAAAGGGGTAGTACTAATCCGGGTGAGTCGCTACTGAACTCTACCACCTAGTCAGATGTCACGGTGCTAGTGACGGTAAGTCTATGCTCGCCTTCTAAGAGCTGCTTGGCAGGAAGGCAGATGGTATATTGTGCATAGGAGCCCGGACCAACACGGGCGAAAATATATGTATAGCCATTTTTATAGCATAAGACAGTAAACTACACAGGTTTCTTACCGTCTTATTTATAAACGACTACCGGCCCGCCCCGCTTCGCACGAGTATAAAAACCTTCCTCTTTAAACACTTTATCTATTAATAAAAACCTCATCAAAATCCGTCGCGTAGTTTGAAAGATTTAAGCATACAAAGGGACAAAGGTTCAGAAGAAGCGACTCTATATTATACCAAAGACAATATTTTACTAATCTCTGATTATACTATATATATATTATATTATATTATATAGTAAAGACTAAACTCATTCCGCTTTATTAATGAACATAGACTAAAGTAGTAGTAAAAGTTTAGTTGATATTGTAGTCTGTATCCCATTGTAATAAAGACTATAATACTAGGTTGAACCCTGGTGTACTTTAGTCCACGTTTATTAATAAGTTGGTAGATGACTATTGCAAGCTATTTTTCTAATAATTATATCATAATCACAATAATCATAATGAGGTTTGTGAGAGTTTATAGTGTTTGTAACAAACTTTTTCTTGTAACATATACCGCTTCTGTGGATAGCACTCAATGGCCTCTGCGTTTTTTATTAAAAACCAGTGTCTGAGACTACATAACCCTATTCCGCCCAAACGATAGGGCTAATTCGGGCGTGATCACAACAAAAACATTGTAATATTGTAGTAAAGGGTTGGACACAATACCAGAATCAAGTTTATTCAGCATTTCCATGTTGTGCTTTTTGAAAACCAGTGGGCCGATTCTGACTGTCACCATTCACGAATGACTGATGGAACTAATTTATTTCCTGCGCATGCGCATACTTGAATATGAGATCTATTGTAGCAGGAACTTATTGTTTTTAACAAAGGATTTTTTCGGAAGGTCTCTTTAATAATTTTATATCCGCGTGTTTTGTGTTCTATATTGGAGACATCAACGGTGGTAATAATTCGTCGCCAATCAGAGGCGGGGATGTTGGACCCAAGCAAAAGTAACTTTACCGGCTACCTTATCCACCGAACTGAAACATGCCAAGAGCAAGCGGTGACGTTATGGCGAAAGGAATAGGAATTGCTGCGAAATTTACCACCTAGTCACATGTCACAGTGTTAGTGACGGTAAGCCTATGCTCGCCGTTTACGAGTTGCCTGGCAGTAAGGCCACTGGTCTATTCTGCAAAACAACCTGGACCAACACGGGTGATAATATATGTATAGCAATTTAAAGCCATTTCTTATAGCATGAGATAGCGAACCACACGGCTCTCCTTTCGTATTATTTATAAACAAAAACTCAATTACTCCGAGGCTTAAGATCTCATAAGTGGATTTAGACGAAATATTACAGAAATAAATTGTTTACTGCAGACTAACACATAGACTACAGTTTATAAAAAAAAAACTTTTGTACGCAAGCGAAGCCGCGAGTGTTTAATTAAAATTGGTCCAGGACTTTGCGCGGTCGGAAAAACAGACTTTCTTATTAATAATATAAGTGTTGATACCTACTAATTATTTAGAAATCACTCGATTATATTTCGAAAATAGAACTTCTGACCTTTGTACGTCAAAACGCCTACCCGCCATCCCTTCGGAAATAATGTAGCCTAGAGGCGGACAAAAAAAAGAAGAGATGTCGCCTAGGGGCGCACACACAAGAGAAAAAAAATAATAAAGCATATCTTTGTAAACAGAATTTATATGTAACAAAAACTACATGTGAGTACTTATATCGACGATACAATAATTACTCGGGGTCG
>NJDC01007547.1:59601-78654 GCA_002245475.1 Calephelis virginiensis
ATAACAGTTTGGTACTGTCAATAAATAGCAATTATCGACAAAAGAGAGCGAAAATAAGGGCGCTTACACACTAATGAATACAAATAGACAGTAAAATGTTGGAAGTAACGCAAACACTAAATATTAAAGACAGGTTTATTACGTCCAATACTTGTTATCAGCCTCAGGGGCAATCTACAAATTACGTAACTGATATTAGAGGATTTTGAAGCCTCTTTTCCAGGCCTAGTACATACGTCACATATTTTTAAAATTTACGGGATTAATTAAATTACAACAGTAGTTTTAAAATTATTTTTAAATAAATATTCCTGGACAAGTTACACATATTGAATCTAGCCCCAAAGTAAGTAAATTGTATGCTTGTGTTATAGGTGTTAGTCAACGATTCTAATGTAACATAGAAATACTCAAATATATACCACAACAACTTTAATAAACACCCAAACCTATCCGGGTTTAACACATCTAATGTTCATCACACAAATGACTTCTTCCGTCGGGAATCGAACCCAAACCTCGTTGTTGGTCGGCGTAGTTAGACATATACGCTAGCCTTTCGACCAAAGAGGCGGTCATTTTAACTTGAATGTCAGAATTTTTAACATATGAGCTGTCGTTGGATTCGTCAGAACTGGGGTAGTGACTGGTGAAATGCAAAAAGGAGAAATTATTTTTCTTTACTATAGGAATATTGGTGTCAAATGAAAGTTAGTAAAAATATCATTTCAAAAATAAATGTATCATAGTTATTATACTTACGAGGGGTGGTCCAAAAGTTCGCGGAATGGAGGGGCTGGAGTGGGGATAGGGTAGCTCGCTTAGTGTCATACTAATTGGGCACTCATAATTAGTATATATATAATATTTCAACCTTATAGCGCCATTCGTTTACGAGTACTCGCCTGCGAAACAAGTCAATCCGGAAGCAAACTGCAACTATGGAGAAAATTAAACATCGCACTGTAATAAAATTCCTTACCAAGCAAGGAAAAAACGTTCAAACCATTTTAAATGAAATGGACGCCGTTTATGGAGATCAGTGCCCTGGTAAAACAATGGTTAATAAGTGGCATGGACTTTTTAAACATGGTCGAGATTCAATTGAAGACGACTCTCGCTCAGGGCGGCTAGTTGAGACCACCACATCAGATATCGTCGAAAAAGTCGAAAAACTTGTACTCGAAGAAACACGTTTGAAGAAAAAACAATTATCTGCATTTGTTGGAGTATCAAATACAACCATTTTGCGGATCCTGCACGACTACCTGGGTATGTTAAAAGTCAGCGCAAGATGGGTGCCGAGAATGCTCACGCCGTTTCAAAAACAGCAGCGCGTCGAGGCGTCTAAGCACTTTTTGGAGGTGTGTGGAGACGAACCTGTGCAGATTTTGGAGCGGATTGTTACTGGAGGTGAAACCACACTTTGAACCTGAATCAAAACAAGAGTCCATGCAATGGCACAAAAAGGGTACACCACCTCCCAAGGAATTCAAAGTCTCAGAATCGGTTGGAAAGTTGATGGCCACTGTTTATTAGAATTGTGAGGGAATATTACTTATTTATTATAAAGAAAAGGGTACCACTATAACCGGAGAATACTACGCAACGATATTGAAAAAGTTAAAGGAGGCAATTAAAGAATAACGTCAAGGAAAATTGGCCAAGGGTGTGTTGCTTTTGCAAGACAACACGCTGGTTCACAAGGACCGAGTTGCCATGGCTGCTCTGTACACGCATGGATTCGAACCACTTATTCACCTACCCTGGCCTGTCCAGGCCTGGCCCCTAGCGATTTTTATTTGTTTCCAAATTTAAAAAAAGAGCTAAGGGGAAGGAAATTTTCCAACGATAACGAAGTGAAGGAGGCAATTTCGGCGCATTTTGAGGCCAAAGACAAAAAATATTTTTTCGATGATTTAGAAACATTAATTCACAGATCGAATAAATGTATTAGACTTAGGGATGATTATATTGAAAAGGAAAAATAAATTTATTGTTATATTTTATTAACAACCCCTTCATTCCGCGAACTTTTGGACCGCCCCTCGTATAAGCAGTTAATTTTGCAGTCGGGTTTTTGTTTTATTGTTAAATAATTGTTTGTCAGAAAAAATACTATGTGACGTCACATGGTTTGTGAGCCCCCTAATCTTTCTTACAATGTTACAATTTGTTGAATTTCTACCTCTAAGGTAATTTAGTAAAATCCTACAAAAAAAGAGTAATTAAGGGAAATTAATCGTTTTGCAAAAATTGGGTCGATCGACACAAAAGGTTTATGATTTTGACCCCTTAGCCCGCTGGTGGTTCTTGGATAATTCCACCAGTCATCATCCCGTTTAGTCATCCCGGACTAACACGGGGAAAACTCCATGATTACATACTCTTAAAATATTTATATTTTACCTCTATGGTCTAGCGGTCCGGCATCTGACATGATTTCTTGAGGTCCCGGTTCGATCCCTAAAAACACAAAAAAGAAAATATGTATATTCAATTTTCTAATGTAATTTTCAATTTTTAGTGTCCGGTTGGCGATAGGCTTGCCACCTATCACATTGTGGGACTTAGTGTCTTCGGCTAATCGTGGGTGCCTTGGTTGTGCCTCTGCCTACCTCTTCGGGGATATGGGCGTGAAGATACTTCTTTACTTCTTCAATTTTCTAATAAAAATATAGGCTTTATCACATTATGGTACTTAGCGTCTCCGGCTAGTCGTGGGTGCCCTGGTTGTGCCTCTGCCTATCCCTTAGGCCTTAGGGGATATGGGCGTAAAGACTTACTTTTACTTTTCAAAATATTTTACTATTGCACGCAATTAAACTGTTAAATAATGTACCATGCCTATATATCTCGGCTGTATGTGTATTTGTAAATAAACATCATCATTTTTTTCAAACAAATGCTGAAGTATTAAAAATTACACACTTCAGAAATAGTAAGAAACTACATGTGCCTTATCAAAAACTTAATATTTATAAAAATAATGTATATTGCATGTCCATTTGTATATATAACCAAATTCCTTATAGTCTGAAATCACTTCCAGTAAAAAGATTTCGAAAGAAGGTATTTGATTTGCTATTAGAGAAGACATATTATATTGTTAAAGATTTTCTTGCTGACAAGCGTAAATAATTGCACACCACAATGTGGTAGAATATGTTGTATTCTTAAATATCTTTATAACAACTTTTTAACACACATATTCCGCAAATAAATAATTTTCATTTCATTTCATATATTACTATTATATCACAACAGCTAATTCATGGCTGACAAAACGTAATAAGAGTCAGGAAGCACAATATGTCTGTCAAGGTATGGTCCGCTGCCCGTGATATACTTCGGTGGTTTGATTAGATTATGACACTGGTTTATTTTTAATTATTTCCGCTGTAATGAATTAAGAAAAAGTATTAAGTACTTTTGGAAAATATTAAACATTTACTAACTTGTCTTTTCTCTAATTAAAGTTTCCTTTTCCGGCTAAAATATTTTATTAAGATTACAACACCGTGACGATGTTTCTTTTGGAATTGCTGATTGAAGTGAACTATTAATTTATAAGTACTTTTATCAGCAAACCTCGCCTGCATTTACACCACCGCCGTCATTGTTGTGTTCCGGTTCGTAGGGTAATCGCTAAACTGTGAAGTGCCTCAAGTTTCTAACGCTCCACTAACATCTTTGTTTGTTCTACGGATGACGTTTTTAATAATAACATAACTACTTTATATCATTACTAGCTGCTACCCGCGGCTTCGCCCGCGTAGTCTATTTATTTAAAATTTAACTCTCCAACGCTACCCGTTGAAATTTTAAAATGAAAAACGGCCTACGCCCTTATTCAAACTTTAATCTATTTTTATATAAATATCATCTAAAAAGTATTACACGATAATGTTCTGGAAAGAATAAATTTAGAAAGGACTGCACTGAGCACAACCGATCCATAAGGAGTCAACCACGCGCATACCACGCGTCTGTATCGCGTGGTGTTTAAACTATAGTGTTAGCGTAGTGATTATATTCTCTTTGATAGTGTTATTTTAAAACTGCTATATCTCCTGAGATATTCATTCAAATCGAGTGATGAGAAATGCAATTTTGTTGTAAATTAAATACTTGTGATGAATGACGTATTTTTTTGGAAAAGGATTAACATCGTGTTCATAAAATAACCTTCGCTAATAATGCATTATATTCAAACAAATTTGGTTGGCATAAAAAAAGGTTATAGTGCTAACCTTAAAATATAAAAATGTGCTGTTGCGGACTTTTTTTAGGACTTTTGAAAGGTAACAATTCTTTCGTATATGATTTTTACGAAACTTTCACCGTTAACGAAACGCACGCTCTCAATAGGAAAAAAATCCCCTGATTTTAATACATTTATCATTGGTGCTCCGCTCCTATTGATCTTAGCGTGATGATGTATAGCCTATAGCCTTCTTCAATAAATGGACTTTCTAACACTGAAAGTTCAAGCAAACAAACAAACAAACTCTTCAGCTTTTTAATATTAGTATAGATTTTGGTCCCGAGCTCTTACAAAAAATATAGACGAACTGCTTTCATACCAACTTAGTCTTAAAAGGCGAGTTTCGGTTTATTTTATTAAGAAAAATGCTGGAAAATTAATAGTCAATACTAAATAAATTTAGCGGTGACGTGATTTTGCACGTTTCTATGTTTATATTCTTTTATAATAAGGTTGAAATGTATACTTTTGATTAAATTATCGCCATAAAAAGCCTATGTACTTTCGTTCCTCATTAAGTGTCTAAAAACAAAGTTTCACTGTTATATTTTCAAAAATGACGATTTTCCATACGAACATTCATCACCTGTTTTTACCCCAATTTTCTCCCCCAATTTTCGCTATAAAAAGTAGCATAATATGTTCTTTCATTCCTAATAAAGTGTCTGAATACAAAGTTTCACTGTTATATCTTCAAAAATTACGATTTCCCATACGAACATTCATCACCACTTTTTACCCATTCTCCCTCATTTTTTAGTGATAAAAAGTAGCCTATGTTCTTTCGTTTATCATAATGTGTATAAATACAAAGTTTCACTGTTACAGCTTTAAGAATGACGAATTTCCATATGAACATGCATCCCCTCTTTTTACCCATTCTCCCCTATTTTTTTGCAATAAAAAGTAGCCTATGTTATTTCTCGGGGTCTATTGTATCTCTGTAACAAATTTCACCAAAATCGGTTCACTGGTTTAGGCTGGTAGACTGGTTTAGATAGAGTTACTTTCGCATTTATAATTTTATATATATATATATAGTAGAGAGTTTGTAGTAGTGTATGTATTGTTGGTGCTAATAAAACAGTTTAGTGGTGTGTGCCATAATATGTATACATTTTTTGGCGGAAAATTGCAAATTAAATAATTTTATTTGGATTTAAGTATGGATTTCCGCAAAGTAACGCCTTCTTCTATCAATACTGTTGTTTGTTGTGTTGTTTTTCTTATATTATATATATAATACAACTAAATCTGTACATGAAATATTTTTATTAATTATTACTACGTATTTAATACACGATACAAAATCTGAAACGAAGATAATAACATTTGTGTATGTTTGTTTGTTATATTTTCACGCAAAAACGATTTAGATTTAGAATACCATTAACTTTTAGATTGTAACAAATGACTTTGTTTTATAGATATGTATATTTTGAAGAGTTAAAAAAGTACCTTCACTCCCGTATTCCCGAAGTTGTAGGAAGAGGTACAACCAAGGCATCCACTAGGTACTAGCTACGTTTTTATTTCTTTCTTTCTGACTATCAGCAGAGATGAAGAAAGAAAACCGTTTATTTCACAAAGACCATACTGGTCTAAGATCCGAACCTAAGTCGACTGGCACCAAACTGATTACAGAGTGAAACATTTTGTAATAAATATTTTATAATAAATTCACTACATTAGAAAATATGTAAAAGTGGGTTGCTTAAAAAATGCTAGACAGAATCGTTTATATATTATTTAACTTATACCATACTAGTGGCCCGACCCGGCTTCGCACGGTTATGAAATATACAAATATACCTTCCTCTTCAATCACTTTATCTACCAAAAAACCCCATCAACATCCGTTGCGTAGTTTTAAAGGTTAACCATACAAAGGGACAGAGGAAGCGACTTTGTTTTATACAATGTAGTGATAAAGGGCACTTGTGAAGACTGTGAAGTTGTGACTCGTCTCTAAGCTACTAAAATCTACCGCCAGATCGGACTTCACACTGAGAACATTCAGTGGAAGAAACTCAGCGGGCTTGTCTTTTTTCCTTATTTTACAACTAGCTGTTGCCCGAGGCTTCGCCCGCGTTTTCAGGGGAACCCGTTGTGCGATCTGGATTGAAAGTAGCCTATTTACCTGGATACCTGGATTAACCAGGTCACAATCTTTCTGTGTTCCAAATTTCAGATAAATCCGTTCTACTCTTCGAGCGTGAAAGAGTAACAAACATCCATACATAAATACTACACACTTTTGCATTTATTATATCATACAAGGTTAAAAGTAAATTATCAATACAATAAAATATTAAAAACAGCACTAACAATAAGATCAATTAAATCCAAGCACTTGTATCTGTTAAATATTCAGGAAGGGTATAGTAAACTTTTTCATTTTCAATTTGATACATTTTCGCCTCTGTGGTCTAGCAGTTCAGGTGTTTGACTTGACTGCATGAGGTCCCGGGTTCGAATCTCGGATAGAGCAACAAAAAAAATTGGGGTTTTCTAATTTCCTAATAAGAAAAATGTTGCTCGGGATTGGATATGTGCCCGGGTGGCGATAGGCTTACCACTTATCACATTGTAGGACTTACTATCTTCGGCTAGTGGTGGTTGTGCCTCTGCCTACCCCTTCAGGGATATGGGCGTGAAGATACTTTTTTTTAAAGTATGATCTTTAATATGATCGACAACCTTATTATAAAACGTACACTTTATACATTGTACAGTCACGTGCAATGAAAAGTATACACGGGCAGATGTTTAAATATATGTTCACTCCTAAAATTTCAAAAACAAATAACCACTTAACATTTTTTTACTATTTAACCATCCGAGTTTTTTTACAATAATGTATACATTTATTACAAAAACATGTTCACAGATTGTTTTCAGATATTTACGATTACGATCACGTGCAAAAGTATGTATCCATTATAAATTATAATGATATGTAAACGATATTATTTTACAAATATGTAATCAATACTGTTTCACTATAATGTATGCAATAAAGATTCTGAGTTTTTCTTAAATATGTATACACTTATAAAACTGTAGCAGTTTTTAATATTTTGAGGAAAGGTTATTCATTTCAGTAACATGTACACATTGTAATTTTCCATTTAATTATGGAGGGTAGAGGTAAGGAGCGCACACTCTGTGTTACAAAAGTGTCCCCTGAATCGCCTTAAATTAAGATGGCGTTGCTGTACGAGAGGACCGTTTTTTAAAGAAAGCGCCAAAAGTAGTTTAGACGTTTAACTACGATAGCCGTTTAACTTTCAATTACAACACATAAAATAACTACTTTAGTCGGTGAGAATACTTGATATTATTTTACTGTTTTCAATCAGTAAACATCAGGCCATCTAAAACATTTAAATTCACATTATACCCTCCACTACACTAGCGCCATTCTGGCCCCTTTATTTAATGCTATTTTGTGGACACTTTTTGAGTGAGTAGAACGTAGTGATTATATACTCTTTGATATGAGTGTGCGCTCCTTACCTCTACCCTCCATACATTTAATGAAAGCATTTATTTTTATCTTTACAATATTGTTATGAAGGTAACGATGCGGCGTGGCGCGTCAAGTGGTGGCGTTGACGGTTTTATTTGGTTACGCTTTTCCAATCTACCCTCAACAACGTGTTCCAGTGGAATTCAGACAAATCGTTACTTTTAGCATAACCATAGTTCTTAGTGTCGTATTAATATAGTGAATATTGTAGTGTTAGTTTTTATAGTGAAGGACAAAACCAGACACATGAGAAATATAAAATTATCGTTTTAAAAGAGCAGGGGCACTCAGTTACCGATATTGCAAATAATGTTGGAATCGAAGTAAGTATTAACCGTTAAATAATAGCAGAATATCTAAACCTGGGTCGACCTACACCAAGTTGATAATAGTATATAACTCATTTTATAATAAATTTAGTAGATGTATCAATTAATATATTTCATCAAATATATTTCATATGATCGGTAAATGCTGTTAAGCATTATTTGTTTTCTGCTATTCGATATGTTTCGTGTATCATGTAGGTATTTCATGTATTCGTATGTTAATGTTTAATATGTATCTATAAGTGAGGACAGTGGCTTACTGCTTTTTTCTTTCTGTTACCATTTAAATTGTATAACTGCTGTTGATCTTCCATGTGAAATAAACAATTAAATATAGTAAAAATGGGTTGCTGGGGGAACATAGATGTTTCATTATAAAACCCTTGAAAGAATGGTTCACTCGGTGGAAAAGAGATACACGCACGGAAAAAATAATTTTATTCCTTGTATAAAAGAAGTAAACCTAGGACACCCATGACTAGACGAAATTATTTTAGTCCCGCGATAGAATAGGTGGCATACCTATCTCCAAAATCACGTTTTTATAAGAAAATTGAAAAATGCATTTTAAATTGCCTAACCCAAAATCAAAAACAGGACCTGATTGAACAAACGTTGAACCATTAGACCATAAAGTTGTTAAAAACGTTTCAAAGTTGGCTAAAAGGAGTTCAATTCATCAAGCTGTATAAGCGTAAGCTCGAAGATTCTAATAATCTTGTTATCTTCGACATATCTGGCGCTGTCGTGCAATATCCTTAAAGCTTGCCAATTAGTATCACATAACTTAAGCGTTCTTACGTCAATCAATGACTGATTTATGACACAGGAAATTGATGCACCTGGTATATCTGAAAAACCCTGTAGATGTTTGATTTTAATGGGAAGACGGCTATAAAAGCGCAGAGCTTATTTAAACGCTGACTTAAAGTTACTTGTGACTTTAAGAACTAGGCTTATTATAAAAAATAATTCTATTTTAAAATTTCGTTTGGTTCATTTTTTTTTAAAAAAAAGCTTTTGTCTCAATAACCCGCCCGCAACTTTCTCAGCTTGGAATTTAAACAGTTATTTAATTTTTGAATATTCTAAAATATAAGAAGACTTTGTCACTCCTTATTTTATGTTATTTATTTTTATTTTATGATATTAGAAGACAAACAAGTAGACAGATTTCCTGATTCCTAGAAATTCACGCCCTCTTGAGACACCAAAGAAGGTAATGGTGGGTTGCCAATCTGTTGTCGATATGTTAGGCTTCGAGCAAAAGTAAGTTTACCAGCTACCTTATCCTCCGGTACAAGTCAATGGCAAGCATCGGCGGGATAAGGTCAGGCGATGGTACCAATCCTGGCTAGTCGCTGCGAAACTCTACCACCTAGTCATATGTCACATTATTAGTGACGGTAGGTCTATGCTCGCCTTTTACGAGATGGTCGGCAGGAAGGCAAGCGGGTATATTATTTAAAGAAGCCCGGACCAACACGGAGCTTATTACAGCTTCTTACATCAGCTACCTGCCTGTGAGAGTCCCTCCAAAATAGGTTCAGCCGTTTCACAGATTAGCCAGAATAAACAGACAGACGTTTTTTTTATGATATCGGAAGGCAAACAAGCAGACGGATTTCCAGATGGTAAGAAATTCACGTCCCTAGAGACACCAAAGGTAGTAATGGTGCATTGCCAACCTGAGGCCGGGATGTTAGGCCTTGATGTTAGCCGGTAAACTTACTTTTGTAAGTTTACCGGCTACTTTACCCTCAAAACCGAAACACGTCATGACATTATGGCGGCAGGAATAGTAAAGGCGGTGGTACCAATCCGGGTGAGTCGCTGCGAAACTCTACCACCTAGTCAGATGTCATAATAACTACAAAAAATGCTATTTGTGTTATGTACCCGGTGTATATACATGTAGTAAAAAACGGGCATTTAACATTACTAATAGACACTATAATTTCATTTGTTTACTTAGATCATAATTGCATAAATATAAAATAATTTAGACATATGACCTATTTGTAACTATACTTTAATTGTCAGTTAATATTGTATTGTCGCCTCTGTGGTCTACCTGTCCGGCGTCGGACTTGATTTCTTGAGGTCCCGTGTTCAACCCCCGAGTCGGGCAACTAAAAAACTAGAAAATGCAAATTTTCAATTTTGTAATAAAAATAACATTTCCCGGCATTGGATGTATGCCCGGTTGGCAATAGGCTGGCCACCAATCACATTGTGGGACTTAGTGTCTTCGGCTAGCCGTGGGTGCCCCTGTGCCTGTGCTTACGACTTTGGGGATATGGGTGTGAAGACACTTTTTTTATATATTGTAATAAATTTCACGAAATCCATTATGGTGTTTTTGCTTTCGAGCGATTACTGTACGAAATTAAGTTTTTTCTCGTGAAGTGTTAATTTCCTAAGATATGCACTTTAATAGTTAATCTTCTATTCTGGGCTAAGAATCCAAAAAAAAAGATGGGTAAGTCAGTCAAATCATTCGTTAAATCACGGCTCAGTTTCAATTAAGGAACATATTGAGCTTACGTAAACCTTAACCTTCCTTAATGACCCAACGGAACGTTTCCACGTTTCCGGCATTAGGCCCTAGCACGAGGTTTGACTCGTTGTCGAATCGAAAGCGGGTTCTTTTCAAACGAATTCGAGAAGTTTCATTTAAATCAAAACTAACGGGAGTTATAGTGTAAATTGTAATTTTAATGGATAAAGAGTAAGTAAGTATCTTCAAGCCCATATCCCCGAAGAGGTAGGCAGAGGCACAAATAGGGCACCCACGACTAGCCGGTACTAGTTGAAAACAGATAGATCAGGTTAGAGTCGGCGTAAAGAGGTCTATAGGCCTGAATAGGTTAAGTTTACGGTGCTATTATTGAAAATAGAGTTGCTAACACCGATAACATATAGTAATGAAGTATCTTCACGCCCATATCCTCGAAGTAGTAGGCAGAGGCACAACCCGGGCACTCACGACAAGCCGAAGATACTAAGTCCCACAATATGATAGGCGGCAAGCCTATCGCCAACCGGCCACATATCCATATCTCGAGCAACGTTTTTTTTGTATTACAAAATTAGAAAAAAAAAAATTTTCTTTTTGTTGCCCGACCCGGGAATTGAACTCGGGACCTCACGCATTAAAGTCCGACAACTGAACCGTTAGACCACAGAGGTGATGGGTAAAGAGTAAAATTGTATTGTTTAAATCTTCAGCTAAAATATTGATTATGTATTTGTTATTTTTTGTAATTTGTAAGACATACAATTTGTACTGAGTTTTATTCTGACTACATTCACTATGTGCATTACTATACATGTATACAAGTGGAGGATTTTTTGTATATTTTCAAAGATACATAATTTCAAAGAACATTATTTAGGTACACTTCGTGGATCCATTGTTAAAAATTGGCTTTATCGGTAGCTTTATTTAGGTCAGCACCGTTCGTATCGATCGAATCGAAAAGTCGATACGAACGAATAAGTATCGTATCGAAAAGTCGATACGAACGATCGACTTTTCAATTCGAAAACGATAAACTCATAATAGGGGTACGGGATTATCAAAGTCTTGACGTATAGTCAATAATAGAAACTAAAGTTTTAACTAGAACGAAGCATTAATCGAATTGCAGTACTCTTGATTGCAAAAGTTTTTTGAAATACTACGTTTAATAGACACAAGTTCAAAACCTTATACCGACGAATATAGGAATTATCAGATGTGCAAGTTAATGTTATGATGCTAGTGTATTCTCACTTGATAACAGCTGGTTAACATGAGTTCGGTTTCTATGACTCCCGAATAAAATGTTACTTTTGACCCGCTGATTATCAGATAGTCAACGGAGAATCGGGTTTCTCAAAGTATTTTTCTTCAATCAACGAGCTGTCAAAGGCTTGATTAACTAATTTGTAAAGTTGGCCGACTAATGTTTTGTTACATTTTATAAAATACATTTGCCTGTTTGATACATTTTATAAAATATTTCACACACCAGATTATACCTTTTTTCACTTTGTAACATAGGAAACAAACGGATTTTAAATAATTCGTATCCGTTTTTATGTTTTTTTTTAAAAGGGAATTTTATGGTATTTTATTTTAAACACTGACAGATAGAAAAATAAAAAAAAGGAAAGGTTTTATCTCGCACGTTAAGTCTCATTTTAATTTTGTACTCTTATGTAGTAATTTCATAATCTGTGGTCGGAGATTTGGAGCCTTCGAAAGAAAAGATGGTCGAAGCTTTTTCATACTTATTGAATTTCGTGTTTGTATTGAGTTAATAGCCAGTTTTAGTAGCATTTTGTACAATTTTGTACAGTGAAAGTGCACAAATGAAATTGTCATTAAGAAATTAGCGTATCGTGTATTTCCTCGTTGCCGCCAAATCTCACTACATGAGCTTGAGTAATGAGGCCACTGTTTTTCCCAAGACCCCGACATGACTTATTGACGACTTGAGACTTATGACTAATTATAATTGAATCCAGTTTTTGGTAATTTTGATGCGAATTTCTACTCTACTCTACTCGACTAATGTCACAACACTAACGTGAATGCCAAAACCTTAAGAAACAAGAGGAATCTGTGGTCGATTGCGTAATATAGGAATAGCTACATATATTGAAGGACGGTGCTTTAACTTTTTTTTAAAGAGATAGATATATGATAGAGAAAAACAATACTGGCTAACGTAAAATGATATGTGCGAGTATATATTTCAAAATAACCGATGGTCCGCTAATTGTCTTTGAAACAACCTAACAGAAACCAAAGATATGTTAACAGATGAAAATTTTTGACATATTACTACTGGCGTTAAAGATTTAAGTTAACTAGTGGTCGCCCATTGGTCGAAATTCGACCATAACAAATTTTAATATCTTGTTAATAAGAACGCCATCTTTATTTCTCAAGACCAACTACTTTGTTTCCAAACTTTTTAGTGCGCTATCTGTGCTCTTATATCGTTATATGTATCTTTTATTAATATATAGATTTGTCGGCAATTTTTTGTCATTCTCGATTCAGTATCAAATTACAAAATCTGTATTTAGTTGAACTTTCCTGAATCTAGATTGCCTATTATTAGACACCCACAGTACATGTCCTGCTGCCTATATTTATTATGTTATAAATGAATTTAGGAGACCCTTTTCAGGGCTAATAGCTTTTGTGTCCTATATGTTATCTTTCTGCCTGATATAATTTGAAGTGTTAACGAAAAAAAGTTAGGTGTTAACAAAATTTCTAATATGTTTGGTTTTTACTATAAATTTTGTAAGTATCTTTATGCCGTAACCCCGTAGAGGTAAACAGAGGTGGAACTACAGCAACTTGTCCAATCCCGGGCGACGTTTCACACTTTAAAATATCCTTTATTCATGCGTGCAGATCTTTAACCATTTCCTTTTGTTACCCCATTCCTAAAAAGAGGGGGTTCTCAATTCGTATGTATGTTTTTGTATGTTTGTTAAACGATTGCCGTCAACGACATTGAAGGAAAGCCTATTGTGCAAGTCCACCGGCTACCCTATCCTTTTGACCGAAACGCAACAGAATCATGTTGGCGGCAGGAATAGGGAAAGTGGTCGATCTCCACCCGAGCATGTTGCTACACAGCACTTACACTGAGTGAAGGTGGTATTATTAGGTAAGAAATGCCCTTGGAATCACACAGTAGAAGATCGCTAGACATAATTGTTATGGACATGAAATTTCAAGCCTCGAAATGAAGCCCGAAGATTAAAATTTGCAGATAAAAGGTCTTTTCAAGATTATGTTTGGTTTTTCAAATGTACTAAACTATTATTACACTTTTTAATGATGTTTTATGCCCGGTTCCAATATTCAAGACACGAGTCGTTTTGGTTACATACTCGTATTACAGCATCTTGTACGATTGGTAAGATTGCTAACAACGGTTGCCCGTTTTTGACAGTTAACTTTGAAGTTTTTTTAAAATACGAATAAAATTCCGTTACTTTTAAGCAAACTACGAATAGTTAAGCCTACGGAATTACGTTTTGTTGATTATAGGAACCGGGCATTAAACGGTTGCAAACACACCTTCCAACAAAGGTAACTTTCGTTTCCAACTTCTTGCTATTGTTACATTTGTATTTATTGTACTAACCAGGTGGATTGAAACGAATGCTTACGACCAGCGCTTACAACCGTCTAGAATCCCTATTAAACGATTGCAGTCTAAACTGTCAAATGTAATCAAATATTCTAATTTTTTCCTCTCCAAAAAACAAATCTCGAACGGCATGCTGAAACTGAATTCTGAATTTGGGGCATGTGAACTGCACTTAAATAAAAGATCGCAAAATGGAATTTCGTGTCGGTGGCGGATCTATGGTTTTTTATTCCTTTTTCAATTCGTTTTATGACTGTAACGAAGTGCCTCTTTTTTCCGTAAAAAAATAATATTCAGGCTAGCGATTATTACTACAGAAAAAAATACCGTTAACATTACTGGTACTGGTTACTGTATATACTGGTGGCATATATTTTTTGCAACTAGTAAAAAAGGAGGATGTTCTGAATTCAAAGAAAGATTTTATGTGTGTTGCCTCACAATTTTGCACTCAGTGTTGCCGTTTTAGTGACATTGTCACTAGATCTGGTGAGTTTTTGCGGTTTATAGTGCCTTTTTACACGATTCAGTGACAAAAAAAAGTCTGGTGACTTCTAGTGACTTCTTCCTGATCGACACAGCACACAGTTATTTAACTTGTTGATGCAATTCATATGTAATATCTATAGTTAATTAACGCGAAAAGTTTGATAGTATAGTAGTTATTAAGTAACGAGGACTGGTAACACGAAATGTGCATTTGACAAACCGGGTTTTTCCCTATTAGTTAACGTTTCACGTTGCATTTTGTTCAATTATACGCATGATTATGCTTCTCTCTTAGTCATAAGCAAAATGTATTTCTATCTCATCGTATGATGTTTAAAGTATGGTGAAGTATTAAGTGTTGGTAGTAGATGTTTATGTTTATTGACAGTGTTAGTCTCTGAGTGAAACTGGTTTATAGTTTTGTTTTAAAGTTTAATCATATTTTCTGACATAGATGTTCCATTGAAGAAGGCGTAGAGTCAGAAGTTCAGGAGTGAGTGGGAACATTAAGTAGAATTTAAAAACTGGTTAATACCTGTTGTAAATGACCCGACTAAAGCCCTTTGCTTATATTGCCGTCGTCACATTTTTTGTAGAATAGCCGATATAAAAAATACGCAGATACAAAGAAACACAGACAGAAATGTGAAACAATGTCTAAAAATCATCAAAATAAGTTTTGTCCCAGGTCCCAAAGAAAATAGGTATGTCAATGAAGCCTTGTCCCAAATGACGTAAGCCGTTAAAAACATAACGAATACTGGGCCACTGCCATCTACTTCCATATTACAGCCGCAAGCTTCGACTTCCACGGCAACTACAAAACAACCGTCCACTTCCACCATGCTGGACGAAAATGATACAGTAGATGAGGATTTAATTCAACTCATTATTTTACGTTAATTCAAATTATTGATTTTTTGTATTTTTTTATAAATTACCTTTGTAATCAGTACTTTTGTTTATTAAGATTGATTAAAGATTTTAGAGACTTCTAGTGACTTTTTGAATTTATTTTTTCACCCAATCTAGTGACATTTTTGTAAAAGTTTGGTGAGTTCTTTTTTCCTTAAGCGGCAACACTGTTTGCACTGGATGAACCAATTTTTAACCCAAGTTGAAAAACTATTGAGCTATTTATGCTCGACTCTTTAATTTTTTATAGTATAAAACAAGGGTTCCCAAACTTATCTGTACTGTACGCATTTTGGTCGTGCTATTTTTTAACGACGCCCCTTAACCCACTCAATGTTAGAAGAGCGAGGGAGGGGGAGTTCTGAGGATTTAATACTTACCATTTTAGTGATGTGCCGAGTCGCTGTTTTGATGGATCGAGTCGACTCGAGTTAGTTTATATGGTATTCGAATTATGACTCTATTCCCAGATTCGAGACCAGTATTCGAATTCTATGTTTGGTATTCGACTATTGACTAGAGTCCGACCGGATTCGAGTCTAGAAGATTGAGTCTAGAATTCGAGTCTGAAAATTCTAGTTCAGAACTCGAGACCAATTTTAGAACAAAAGGGAAAAATGAAAAGGATTTTCTACAAAACAGAGTTTAGGTTAGGTTAAATACACAATACAACAAAAATAAATGAATGTTTTTTTAATCCAAGATAATAAAAATTAAATAAAAAACATAGAGCATAAAACTTCTGTAGAGATAAACAAAAAAAAGCATAGAACACACTACACACACTAGATATTCGTATTTATTTTTTGCTTATTTCAAATAGCTTTAAGCTATATCCTATATAGTGCTTTATTTTACCGCCGTCCACATTTTCAAAACACTTCCATACACCTGAGGTTTTTTTCGGCGCAATTCTATTATATAATTCTATAATAAAGTCAATTACAATCTAATAACTTTATTTCCGATATTAATAAACAATCACGTAAATAAATTCACTCAGTAGAACTCAATAGGTACTTTCAATAACTGCTAACTGACACCAAACAAAGAAGTCAAAACAAAAAGACGCAGGTTCAAACTTGTTTGTATTATTAGGCCTGCGCCACTTCATTGCTTAAGTAAACAGTTTGCGAGTACGACCGAGCTAACCAAATTCGAATACAAGACTCGAGTCAGTTGAATGTAATCGAGTAATTAAATGCGAGTACGAGTTAGTCTTCCTGACTCGAGAACCGGAATCGAGTCCGGCGTACTCGAATCAAAATAAATTGGTATTCGAGTAGGCGAGTTCTCAAGAAGAATCGAGTCAAGCCGTACTATATATATAAGCACTATTTTCTTATGACTCCTCTTAACCCAGCCCGAACCCTGTGGATCAAAAAAGTTACCAGTTATAATAAATACGAGTCTAGTACACTAGTTAGACTCGGTAACATTGACACGCGATGCCCTTATGACGACCACGTGTGTGCCACGACGCCGCAGGGCGTCGCGACGCACAGTTTGGGAAGCCCTGGTATAAAATTAACATGTAAACCATCCTCTTCAATCATTTTATCTATCAAAAAAACTGCATCAAAATCCGTCACGGCGTTTTAAAGATTTAAGCATACATATTACATATGGACGTAGGGGTAGAGATAGCTACTTTGTTTTATACTATACTAGCTATTACCCGCGGCGCTGCCCACGTGGTTATTGGTCCCACAGGAACATTTTTTTCAGGATAATATCCTATGTTAATCCAAGTTACCCTCTATCATAGAGTAACACATAATATGTGTGCCAAATTTTAAGAAAATAGAGTATGCAGTTTTTACTTAGAGTGATAATGCATGTTAATCATCTCCGCCGTATTTATACCGATACAAAAAAACATTTATTTAAAACGGTGTACTTTAGAAGTTGTCATATTACCTCAAAGTCAGGATCTGATGATTTGATCCCAGGTGAGTCTGTCAGTCAGGTGAGAATACTTATTTTTTATGTACGTGGATGATTTATTCATTGAAATCGAAGTGGTTTCGTTTTTCAGTTTTACTACGCTTAAATTATAACGTGTAAATAATACCACCGCCTATTCCTAAAATAAAAAATAAAAATAGCTGTTGCTGGATGAGATAATAAGAACGAAGGATTTTCCCTTTGTTCAAGGTACCCTAAATGTTGACTAAAGTACCAAAACAAAATTCGTGAAAAAATCCGTTAAGTAGTTTTTTGCGTGAAAAGTGAACAGGCAAACAGAGAAAACGTAGAGTATACAAACGTAGTAAATATAAATAATGTAATGTAAACGTAGGAACATTACTTATCCTTGACACAATAACATACTCATATTATCCTACTAAGATATTTTAATAACTATAATTGTACCTGTTTTTTTTACACACTTTATTAGTATATTTTTATTTATTCGTTCTAAGTATAGCTATAGTTAATTGTTTTGTACACGATGCCTTCCATTTTATTTTCACAGCTTAATTTTTTTTTGGGTTGGCTGGAAGAAATTTATTTAGTTAGAGATAAGCTCGCCTTTTGTGCATTTTTAACTTCTCGTGTATTTTGTGTATTTTAGTTTTTGTGTGCAATAAAGTGTTAAATAAATAAATAAAATATTGTTTTTAAAAAAACATTTCATGTACCTACGGATTTAGTTATACAGACGATGGCCCGTTTAAAAGCAAAATAAACATTTGCATGGCATAAGTAGCTGATGTAATTTGACGGTCAAATGCCGAGTTCTTATATACGAAAGTAATATAATATTAATAATCTCTTTTATAATCAAGAGACAATAATCCATAAGTATAACCATTCGTAGTTATTTTTTGTCTAATATAGGAACCGGGCATTGTCTAATGCCCGGTTCCTATATTCAAGAAACGAAGCGTTTTGCTTACGAATGGTTGTTTTTTGTACAAAAAGTACAAAATCTATCTACAGTCGTTCGTTTTCGATTGTTAACATTAATTTGGTACAACTATCAGCAACACTTCGTTACTTTTAGGCAAACTACCAATGGTAACACTGACGGTTTACGGTTCGTTGGTTATAGGAACCGAGTTTAAGACTAATGAGGCGTTACAGTTCCTTATAATGTTTTTAGTTACTTTTCACTGTCGGCACTTGTTGCGATGCCATTATATTTACCGGTATACTCGTTGCAACTGACACTTACACTTTTCCACTTTTTTGTCACTTTTTAAAGTATTGTCAGGGCTTTTCAAATGAATATAAAATAAAAACAAATGGAAAAGAAGGTAAATTTATATTTTATCTCTAGTTGTAAAGCCCTGACATACCGTAAAAAGTGAAAGTGATAACAAAAAAGGATAAATAATACATTTAAGG
>NJDC01007552.1:0-10164 GCA_002245475.1 Calephelis virginiensis
AATTGTAATCAGACCAGCATCACTCATCTTCCACCCGCTGCTTGCTTCGTATCTTATTAGTTTTTTAACCGACTACAAAAAAGAGGATGTCCTGTATGGTTTTTTGCATATATGCGTTTAGTCAGCGAGTAATAGAAGAATTTTAATGCTTCTGTCTCTCTTTGAAAAATATATTTTAAATTTAGGTATGTGGGTATAAATTAAAAAGTATCTTCACGCCCATATCCCCGAAGAGGTAGGCAGAGGTACAACCAAGGCACCCACGACTAGCCGAAGACACTAAGTCCCACAATGTGATAGGTGGCAAACCTATCGCCAACCGGGCACATTTCCAATCCCGACCAACATTTTTTTTTTATTAGAAAATTGGAAAAATCCCATTTTCTTTTTTGTTGGCCGACCCGGGATTCGAACCCGGGACCTCATGCAGTCAAGTCCAACACCCGGACCGCTAGACCACAGAGGCGATATAATAAATATAGGTATAAATTAAATCATATAAATTTGATCGAAAAACGAATAGTAGATTTTCACTTAATAATAGATGGTGAACATTTATCATTGATTTATTGGTCATTTAATAGCTATAAATTTAGATATATAGCAAAATATATGATTAGAACATTTTTTTCCATTTTCCTAGGTAAATGTGACAACAGTTTGGTGACATTTTCAGCCGTCATTTATAGGTCAGATAGCTAAAGTCACCATACTGACGCCTTGGTTTTCAAATGGGTGCACTTTTTGCTGAAAATGCCCTGTTAGTAAAAGATATACGTCACCTAGTAGACACCAATTAACAAATAGAGCAATGCCAAATTGAGTCTGGACTTTGGGTGTGAAACCTTTTAAGTAAGTAAAGGTACTAGTTACAGTATCCTTCAGAGTGAAACAAAAGTATTATAACAGAAATAGATAGTACACATCACGATATATTGACGCATCTACTAGCGCAATCTATAGGACGTGAAAGCAAAAAAGAAATTTATTTCTGGCTTTAGATTTACGCCATGTGTTGTATTTTATTCGTTTTTCTTAAACATTTTTCGTAAGACTTGGTAAATATACGTTATTATTAAAAAAGTTCTTCCATGTCGCCTTTCTTTGAATAAATATTGGTGATAATTCAGCAGTAGCTATCTTAACAGATCTAATATGGTTGATTAAGAGATTGCGGCTATTGAGTGAAAAGATACAGGATTGAATCTGGCAATAAATAAGTTTTATTTTATATTTTAAAATAGTTCGAAATGAATGAACTGTTTATTTAAAATCTTTATTAGTTCAGTAAATTTTAAATACCACAATATAATGCTATAATGGCCAAGATTTTGATAAAGAAAAAACTTTGAGAACGTTAATAGCTTCTACATGATATAATAAGTTACATTTTATGGTTTCTACCTTCAATTTTTTAATTTAGGCTTTTTAACGAACATCTAGTACAATTTGTGAGATAATGAGAGAGAGATAATGATAGTTAATTACACTAAAGATGGCTTGTCAATTGCCCTATTGCAAAATTAACTCGTTTTCACCCTTAAAATTCCAGAATCGGACTTTATTATCTGCAGTTTTTTTTTATTTGTTTGTTTGTATGTTGAAGGGGATATGGAAAAGAGTTGAAAATACAAGTAAAATTCATGTATTTTTTTAATCGGACTTTGTATTTTTTAATAAAATACAGAAACTTTCAATGAATATTTACAATGTATCTTTCGCAAGTTTCTGTTTTTACACGTATTTTTCGTTTTTTTTTAAGACTAAAAATAATAAAATAACTTTATGGTTAATCCTCTTTCAATTATACATTTATAGAACTGTTTATTTCTTTAATAATTTTCAAAAGTTGTTCTTTATTTATTTTTTGTAAAATATGAAAATTAAATATTTTTCGAAAAGCCCTGAATTTTTATCGTTTTACAGTTACATGTATTTAATTGGAACGATTTAAAGTTGCGAAAGAAACAAATGAGTATCTTTCGTTATTTTCATCCCTTATAATATGGATTCTTATAAGGTTTCTTTCCCCCCGATCAAAGAAGACCTCGCCACGTGTTATCGGTTCCCCCGGACCCAATAACCGCGGCAAACGCTATTCTCCCAACTCCAAACCGGAACACGACAATCTCACATCACCTTAACATAACACTACACCGTCGCCGCCGGTCTCGGCGACGAAGACCTCTCTTGCGCCCGGCGCCTAACGCCGAGCGACGAGCCACAAATACTCCTCCACCAAGTCCACCCAGTAACCAGAACGCAGCACCAAGTCGAGGTACGGTCTCCCGGGAGACAGCCCTTGGTGCTGGCGTTGTAGGTAACAGCCCAATCCATCTAAATAATGATGTCTCGGGCTGAGCACTCTGCTCGGCCCACAAAGTTCGGTGAAGTTGTAAAAAATCGTAAGATTAGCAACAAGTTAGTCATTCAAAAAAAATAATAAGGTTTCGTATGTGAACGTTAAAAATCCCATTTCGTAATTAGGTACGATTCGAAAAATCGAAATGAAAAATCTTCCATAGCAAATCCACACAAATTTTATAGGAATAAAACTGAAGTATGCAGTTTAGTTTAGATTTGGTACGTTCGAAATAGTGTTTTGTTTTTTTCGTACGGAATTATTTAGAAGACAGACAGAACTAGGGCTGAAAATTGCATCCTGATTTAATACCTAGTCCTAATTACTAGTTAGATACTCCCATTAGATGGTAGTGCGTTTGGATAATGTTTTGGAATAAGTTAGAGATATCTGTTCCTTCCGGAATCTGACTTTCGGTGACCTAGTTTTGTTCTCATACAGAGCTTTAAACTAACGAATACAAAATAGCATGTTACACATTATTGCTATTTCTCTCACTTGTCTACTAAATCGTTTAGTATTTTTGAAACGTTATTAAAATGGAAGAAGTAAAATCTTAATTTTAAGAATTTCATTCAATAATATTTACTATTTTTTTTAACCAACTCTAAAAAATAAGGAGGTTTTCAATTAGACTGAATGTTTAGTTTGCTCGCAATTTTTTTTTCGCGATTTTTTATTTTTATTTTTGAACCTACTCGGATAAAAGCCCACCGATTTTATGATTTTTTTAAAAAAAAGATAAGTAATGATTTCGAGTTTGTCTTATACTAATTTTAATATAAATGCTACTCTATTAGGTATATCTGATTAAAAGCACGCCAGCGAGAGAATTATTATTTATATATCTTACAATCGTTTTAAACTCTATATATAGATGGCGCTTATACAAATGAATTCTTATGAAACAACATTGTTTATTGCATCGATTTGCAGAACAAATTACCGACAATGAATTTGGCATCGATAACCTTCGAGAAGAACGACGGGAAACTGCTTTTTGTCAACGAATTGCATTCTGGCTAATTGTACCTACCTTGTACTGGGTTTTCACTAAATGCTTATGCGTTTTGGAAGAGTAATGTACCAAATATAAATAACTACGCTTTTCTAGATTACGTGATGTTCTCGCTCAGGTATTATCCGTGGTGTTAAGAGTCTCCGGAACTGACGTTTTTATAGGAAAAGGGTAATAAATGTGGAGAGGCTATGCAGAAGAATCTTTACATTTAGCACTACTTTCTGCTTACCCCGTAACGGACTTTTTTGTGAAGATATCCACATTCTAGCAAAATACGTGAAAAATTGATTGCTGTAGTACATTTAATTTTGTGTTATGTTAAGTAAAATTAATCTGATTTCGTGGAATTTTGTGCAATCTCCTTCTGATGAAGTGCACAAGTGAAGTAGTCAGAAAGAAATTAGTGTATCGTGCATTTCATCATTCCCGCCAAATCTTGCTAAATAAGATAGAGTAAGGAGCTTTACTCAAGACCCTGACATGGCTTTCGGTGACGACTAGTGACTGATTTTGAATATTTTACGCCTGATTTTGTTAAATCAGGAATCTAAAGCATATTATAACTTGACCAATGGCAAATGCTTACGCTCATGCCGAAAACTAAAAAAAAAAAACAATGTGAGTTTTATCGCCATCATGGAAGAAGATGGTCATAGTTTATTCGTAATTATTGAAATTCGTGTAAATTATGAGTAAAATTAGTTAATTTGGGTGGCAATTAGTCCAATTTTGTTCGGTTAAAGTGCACAAGTTAAATATTTATTAAGAAATTAGTGTGTCATGTATTTCCTCGTTGCCGCCAAATCTCACCCATTGAGCTTGAGTAACAAGGCCACTGCTTTACTCAAGACCCTGACATGGCTTTGTTTAATGACTTATGGCTATATTAATAAGAATTTATTGATACTGAAGACATGGCATTATGGTCTAAAGGTCTTAGCCGGTTCCCTAAAGGGACTAACTAACTTTAAAAACTAACAATGTTGTGTTTGTCTGCAGGTCTGGAAGCGCAGGTGCAGGACACGTCCAAGGACTTGTACTGGTTCTGAGCGCCGATCGCGCCGAGTAGCTCACCAGAGACGTTTTGTCGATAGTTCCACCAGTGTAGGTGCCTCAAATACAATACACAGAACATTTGGTTTCGTTCTAGCACTATACGATATCCCCAAACACAGTTTATAAGCATGGCAACATATAGTCAAAGTTGGTTATGCAATAGTGGTGAACGGAACGTTTCATTTCATTCGTTTTATTAAAACAGCTTTCGTAAAACGGAACGTATATTTGTTTAGATGTATTGTATATAATAGTTATTGCATTTGGGATTTTCTAGAATACCCAATGAAAAGCTTTCTTCACCCCTATTTTATGTAACCTACATTGACTAGCCAATGAAGAACATTACAAATAAAACATATTGTTACATAAATAAATGATTTTGTAAATTCTTCATTGATCCATTTGAAAGAACTTTAATTGTTCATGAATAGAATTGTAGAAATAATTTAATTTGTTGCCAGTTGTGATTAGCCCTTTGTACCATCGCTAATACTTCTATGATATCGCTGTTACATCAAAATGTATCATCACCTGAAGGTTGTGTTCGGTGATTAGTGTACATTAGTATATTGTGATAATGAGGTGATCTCTGTGAATTTCTCATATTAGGAAATATAAGTTTTTCACAAACGATAAACAGACAGGCTTAAGATTTAAAAACATTGCTTTAATGTATATTTAAATTAGTGTTATATACCTTCGTCATTCTATATGGTGTAAAAAAATTACGCCCGCATCCCTGAAGAGGTTGGCAGAAGTACAACCAGGGCATCCACGCATAGCCGAAGCTAGGTTCCACAATGTAATAGGTAGCAAACCAATCGCTAACTGGGCACATATCAAATCTCAGACGTTTTCATTAGAAAATTGATCAAATACAGCTTCTTTTTGTTGCCAACTGAGGAATCGAATCCGGGTCATAAACTCAAGTCCAAGAAACGGACCGTTAGACCATAGTTGCGTTATATGATTTGAAAGTGTAGAAAGTAAAAAAAGATATCTTCACTATGTGGTAAGTTGCAAAACTATCGCTCACCGGGCGCCTATCCAAACTCGGGAAACGTTAAAAAAATGTATTTACCACATCCTAGAGTTTTAAATGACAACAAGATCAAAGTAATGAAGACATTTTGTTTTGAGTAATATAAAGTTGAGACACGAACACAAAGGAATTATAATAACTTTGGTTTTCGTAACTTCTTGAGGAGAAAGGGAGAGATTCCTATGGTTTACGTTACTGTTATGGGAAGAGGGAAAACGGAGATGTTGGAAAAGTCCGGACACGCCCGCCGCGGAATACCACACGTTCATTATTTCCTTGTTACAAGTGATGACATTATTTTATCTTCTTGCTTAATTTTGTGTACTTATGTAACTAAGTTCAAAATAAAGAAATGAAATACAAACAAGAAAATTGGGGTTTTCCAATTTTATAATAAAAAAACCTTGCTCAGGATTGGATATGTGCCCGGTTGGCGATAGGCTTGCCACCTATCACATTGTAGGACTTGGTGTCTTCGGCTAGTCGAGAGTGCTCTGTTTGTGCCTCTGCTGAAGAGGTACCTTGGGTATGTGAGCGTGAAGACACTTTTTATACTTTTTTATAAATTTAGTAATTTAATATCGTACAGAAATTTTCAGTAAAAATAATATATCTTTTAAAGTTTCCGAGTATGAGTTTCAGGACTGTTGTAGAATATGCTTCCCAGAAGAGCCACTTTAAATAACAATTATATCATGAACAAAAAGTATTTTTATTTAATTATACGGACACGGGTATAAGGTATAACATAGCTATTAATGTATGCATGCTATTAAAAGTAATAAAAATATAAAATAAAATCGTGTGTAAAATGTAAAACGTGAAATATCGATCTAATAATTTAATTACGTTTCTGGGATAAAAATAGATCATTCTTATTTATTCTGATTTAAAAACCTAGATCCGTGGCTCTAGTAGGCTGACGAAGATATATATTATTTCTAATAGTCAAAATAGTCTGTCTGCGTATCAATTAATTGGATATAAAAGAGACAAAACCGACGTTCATACCTACAATAAATAAAAGTTTTTGTAAAAAGAATACAAAGGTACCTACTTTAGATTAAGGTTCGATTTATAAAAATATTACTCGTATGTAAATATGCACTTTAATGTTATATAGAGATTTAACTACCCTATGTAATTAGTATAAGTGTATAATTAGTTTAGTGTAAATAATAAAAAATAGTAGCATGTGACGCACTCGCGACTCCATTGGACGATGCTGGCTTGATGATTACCTAGGCTCATCGCACATACCTGACATTCTAAAACTTTTTGATTTTTCTTGGGAAATATCAAATTATTTATTCTTACACTTCAAATACTTCCAGATGTTATCTGTGCATATTTATCTGAATTTCTTTTAAAATTTTGACAAAAAGAATTTTGACATCTTCATACAGGTGAATTGATAATTTTGTGCTATTTAATAACTCAATTAAGTGAATTATACAAAACCATAAAATCGCTAAACGTGTTTTATCTATGTTACAAAAATGTCCGTCATTTAAGATTGAACAGGAAACTATCTATGTAAATATACATGTGTTGGAGATTAGATATTTTTGACACATTAAATTTTATTCGCGCCGAAACAAGATACCAGTTTGTAGGCTGATTAAAAATGGCTGTCTTTTCAATGGATCTACCATAGATTTTATGTAAATGAAGTTGCCGGGTAAACTTTTGTTAACATTAATATTTAGATATAGATTTCTTTTCTTTGAGTATTTTAACGATGTGTCAAACAAATTAACAGAATCTCTGGCGTTTATCTGTTTATGTCCTACACCGTCTATACCTTTCTTCAGTGGCGACATTAAGATAATCAACATGCACGGAACAACTTCTTGTAACCATTAAATTTAATACACAAGTTTCAACGAAAGTTGAGTAGCTTAAAATTGTATGTTACTAGCCTACCCGTCGAACTTCTTATCGCTTGACGATAACAGATACTAACAGTCGGTATGGGAAAAGATAAAGTGTTGGTTTTTCTTATTTTTCTCTTTAAAAGAAACTTCTCCTAATTAACACAACAAAAAATAATGACCAAAATTGGTCCATCTGTTCAGACGTGGTACGATGACCACGAGAAATGGGGATTCACATATATATACTAATGTTATTAAGCTGAAGAGTTTGTTTGTTTGCTTGAACGCACTAATTTCAGGAACTACTGGTCCGATTTGAAAAATGTTTTCAGTGTTAGATAGCCCGTTTATTGGGGAAGGTTATAGGTTATATAGCATCAAGCTTAAACCAATTAGAGCGAAGCACCAATGAAGTAATTATTACACGAGGACGAGATTGCTGGTGGAAGATAGTTTTTATAGACATATAGAGATCAATGACATATAACTAGTGGTTATTAGCGGTGGTGTGGTTTTACATTTTGAAGTATGGGAATAAAAATAGATAATATTCTGTCAGTCTAGGTGTTAAGTCATGAATGCAGAATATTTTTTTGCTATTTAGATGTGGGATACCATCTAACTTTCCTAAATTTTTTCAATTTCCTTTTCTTGTTTATAATTTTTGTATGGTAGATAGTTTCAGGGAACTTAACTATTCTGTAAAGATATTTTTATTTATGTCGAAACTATTTGCATTAATAATAATATTTCATATACAAGTTGGACATTTCCAATATTTTTAAGATAATTAAAATGTCAGTTGTTTGCTATGAGCCTTATGTATTATATTTATGTATTTCTTGTAAAAAGATCTTATGTTACTCGTCCCTAATAATAGGACGTGGCTTTGAATATCTAGTGAAGACGATATAGTTAAGTATATAATTTGAAATGTTCAAGAGAGCCAAAATTTGTATTAGGTTCAAATTGTTCGATTTTATGTAAAATATGTTCGAAGTTGATATTTTTAAATGAAGAAACAATTGTACTGTTTTACGAATCACTCATAATTTATTATTTTATAAATAACCCACCAGTTTCGCTTATAACTGCATCATCAGGGCTAAAATTTAAACTTCGCTAATAACATAATCAGGGCTAAAACTGAAAAGTACAAGTGTTTCTTCATTTAAAAATATGAATATTTTGAAGTTGCTTATTTCATTATTTCATTCGCCATTCATTGTTTAAATATTTGAATCTGAAAAATGAAACTTATGTCCGGCTTTCGGAATCCCGTTTCATAATTTCAAAACAAATTAAGCACAAACATTAATAATGCCTACCTTAGTGTACTTTAGATTTATGTGGATTTGTTTCGAAATCGTACTTTGATTTTTCCATTCGGAATTCATTAACGGGATTCCGTTATAAACGGAACGGATGTAAATCTACAAGCCAAGGCATCGTTCATAGTACTATATATAGAGCTGAATAAGCAGTGATACCTAGCTATGGCTATATATCAAGGAATATGTGCAATTGATTTCCTTACCCAGTAAATAAATCCAATTCTGATATAGGTACTGATAACTTAGATATACTAGAGATACATCAGCTTGTCTTGCTGACAGACATAGCCAATATTCTGTAAAGAAGAGGGTAGACAAAGAAAGTCCTAGACTATATTGATTTATTCATAGTTTTCATCATACGAGTGTCTTACATTTAGTGTAGTTGAGGTAATAATTTAATACAAAATATAATAACAAGTAAAAGTTACTTGAACATTCTCGCGGTTTTTCACAATGTTTTTTTAAATATCCGTCTGCCAGTACTTCGCTATTTCCACTCTGACAGATCACCAAAGAGGAAACATAGCATTACTTTTGTCTATTTCAATGACAGTAAAATAAAATGTTTTGTAGACGATCTCGAGAGAAACCAACTTGTTTGATTATATTTATTCACATGTACAAAAATAGTTTCGAATGTATTTTAAAATATCTGACAACTGTTGATAACTAAGCTCTAGTGGTGAACTCGAGTGTATTATAATAATAGTATCTACAGCTTTAAAGTAGACGGTAAAAAGGCCTTAAATTTCTTTAGCGTACATATTTACATAAATATAAAACCTTTATAAACTGTAGAAGCTTATGGTTGCTACTGTATATTAAAAAGTAGTAATTTGAGACGAAAGATCAACGACCAAAGGAATGGTACATTTTTTTTTGTCCGTTTCTCGGTTCGATTCATTCTTTTTTTTATGAACTATTGAAGTGAAACTTCGTTAGAATCATTTTGATTTCAAAACGGGTGTAAGAGACAAAAATATATATTCATCTCACTCTTTTGCAGGTAAGAGACACAAATATATATTCATCTCATTCTTTTGTCGATTTACTGAAGTTTCACTTCTATCGTGTGTGAATCGCACACACTTCTTTATTATATTTCTTAAATTCATTATTGCGCGAAATTTTACAAGTACATCGTAATTAGATAAAATGTAAATAATTTGTTTGCAGGATAAGTCCATGAACATTTATTTCAATATAACTTCATCTTCTATAAATTTAGGAAACCACACTTCCATTTAGGAAAAAAACTAGAAAAATGAGAAGATAAAATACGTAACACTACGCTGTAAAACTTTTAATTTAATCCTTCTTACTTATTTATAAAAAAAACAATGATACGGCATCTATTTTGAAGCTGTACTGAATACATTTGCCAGATACGATATTTTTTTTTATTATACTGGCGGCACGCTATGATGGCCGGTTTGACATAGCACAGTAGTGACGTGAATATCAAT
>NJDC01007552.1:18636-34373 GCA_002245475.1 Calephelis virginiensis
CCTATCGCCAACCGGGCACATATTCAATCCCGAGCAACGTTTTTTTTATTAGAAAATTGGAAAAACCCAATTTTCTTTTTGTTGACCGACCCGGGATTCGAACCCGGGATGCATTCAAGTCCAACAACTGAACCGCTAGACCACAGAAGCGAGGATGAATATAGGTACCAGACATTCCACAATCGCTAGGATATTATCCGAGGTTAATGACAAGAGGCTCCGAAACCGGCATGTTTGTTTGCAATGGGTAATGAATGTGGGGGAATCCCAACAGGTCTGCCAAGATCGTGAGAGATCGTGAGGACTAGGCGTGATGATATGTATGTGTATGGGTTATTTTCATAAGACCCTTCTCCTGTCAATAACTTTAAAACCACAACAAAACAAATTGTCGATAAGGAAATGGGGATTCATATTTTCATGTAATATATATCTTTTATCAGAATGCTGTCTACAAATTTATCACCTATTTTGGAACGACCAAAGAAAGTATAGTAGTAGTAGTAAAGAAAACCAGTAGGTATATTATTGGTTCGCTGTTTTTTTCTCTAACCCGATTGGAATTAAAAATCTCTTCCCTATTCAGAATATTCATATTTACCTTCTTTTTTAATCAAGCAGCTTTTTTAACTATGTGCTATGCATAATATAAACGGACATATAAATTGTTTCTATTCAATGTGGCAGTTTTAAGGGGGCAATTCTCAGAAATGATTAGTTTCGTAAATGACAAAAAATATCATGAATTAATTATCATAATGTAACTGTTTGAAAGGGAGCTTATTTATTGAAACTGTCGGAAGAAAGTGCATTATTAGTTGACAGTTATAGCCCCAGATAGGGGACAGGGAAAATATTGTATAAAAAATGTATCCACCTGCCCAGTGTGATAAAATGCATCACTACTAAAAATGGTGTCCGTGCTAGTATCATTTTTTAAGTTTGTTTTTTTTAGATTTCGTTTTTTTGTCGATTTTGTTTATGTTTTTATCTAACGAATGGGCGGCTATAGTAGAATACAATTTGCCTATAGACACCATAGATATTATTGGTGTGTCACTGTCTTATGGCCAGGATACTCTACCGTCCAGTAAGGAACAGGGCATTGACAAATATTAAGGGAGGCAATTTTTTTTAGTGGACCATAATGATATGAACAGTTGAGACTCATTGTTTTTTTATTAGAGAGTTTTGTATGAGACAAAATAATAAATAAGCATACCCCTCTCCTCGTGGTATGAGATAACCGTCACTGAAATTTAACACAGATGTTATGGGGGCGTTGTTTTGTGGTCGGAATGTTACGTGTGATTTGCAAGGCTACTGGTCACCTTTCTCTCCAGACTCGATCTCATCCGCACCATTGTAGTTATTTCTGATAATAATTTGACTGCCTCTTTGGTCACGGAGTTAGCGTTCATCTATACCGCCTTACTTATTCCTGCCACCAAACGTCATGACGTGTTCCGGTTCGGAGGCTATTGTAGCCGGTAAACTTACTTTTGCTCGAGGTCTTACATCCCGACCTCAGGTTGGCAACGTACCATTACCACCTTTGGTGTCTCAAGGCGGCGTGAATTTCTTACCATGTACTACCATAGATTCCAAACCTAGCCAGGCAGGAGAAGAAACGGTAAACCAAACTATAAGTGACTTCACCTAACACCCATAACATACATAACGTACGTGGTCTGGATAAAAATTATACTTATAGGAAGAGACGAATGTGAATGATACGTTTATGTGTCATTAAATAAATCTCCTAACATCTGTTATTGTATAATTATATCTCTAAATAAATCAGGCTACAGAGTAACAAAGAGGTGATGTTCCTGCAATTCATCAGGAGGTATCTGTCATATTAAACGCGCCCACTAATGAAGTTTCCGATCATTAAAGGATGAGAACCCGGAACCGGGTGCGGCACACGTGTGACATCACTAGCGGCAGTCAGGACTGTGACACTTGCGGGTATAACATTAAAGATGGTAATTGTGTAAAGTATTTGACATTTGTGTATTGATTAGTTCATGGTCTATTGCAGTTAACGGTTTGTTTGGTGGTTGCAAAAACCGCGGTGTCGGGTGTCAGTGAGGCCGCCGGGATAATGATGTAAGGCGGCCATTAGGTGAAGCCGCTCCCACCTGCGAGCTCGTCACTAGTGACAACGTTTTTGCTTGAGGTGTGGCACATCTTCAATCAAAAGTTAACGCTTTCAAAATTATTTCCATGTCGCAACAGGAATGGCAACATTTTTTTTATGATATTGGAAGGCAAACAAGGAGACGGATTTCCTCATAAGAATATCACGCCGCCTAGAGACACGAAAGCTGGTAGTGGTGCGTTGCCAACCTGAGGCCGTGATGTTGAGCATTGAGCAAAAGTCAAGTACCGGCTACATTACCCTCCAAACCGGAACACGTCATGACGTTATGGCGGCAGGAATAGGTTTGGCGGTGGTACCAATCCACCACCTCTACCACCTAGTCAGACGTCACAATGTTAGTGACGGTAAGCCTATGCTCGCCTTTTACGAGCTGCCTGGCAGCAGTGCAGATTGTCTATTCTGCAAAGAAGCCCGGACCAACACGGGGAAGAGAACATGTTTGCTAACCTTATAACTATAGGTTTTTTGCCAGCGACTTCCTCAGAGTAGAATATTTTTTTACAAAATTTCCTCCGCATTATAGACCTTTTGATGGTAGAGTTTTGAAAAGTAGTCTATTTTTGAACTCGGGTCCTTAAGAAATGACCAAACTTTCATTGGTGTTGTGGTTTAGCCGTAAAATCGTAAGAAACAGACAGACACACAAATTTTCGCATATTACACATTAGTATGGATCCGAAAGTTTGTGAAAATTAACACAAAACTACTAAACGGGTTTAGATGAAATTTCAATAAATACGAAATTAAAAAAACATATTTAAAACGCAAAAGTTTAAATTATAATGATTTGAAAAATCTATATATAAAAATCAATGCGACTTTTCGTTGTAACTTTATAGGTAACTCAAGAACGGGCTCACCTATCCAAACCAAATGTTTAGGCTTTGTTCGGACTATTTAGTAGATGGTTTATGTGAAGTTTGCAGTTTTCGGTAGAGCGATTCTTCATTTATCACATTTTTTGTAAGAAATGAATTTAATAAATGGCGGTTCGTTTTGTTAATGGGTATTTTTCTGTCAAATTGAAACTTTTTTTGGTTTTTTTTTTGTTCTGTTGTGTTATGTCATTAAGGCGGTTATATACGTAGCGAAGCACGTACCGGGCCGCTAGTAAAATATATAATACTAGCTGCTACCTGCGGCTTCGCCCGCGTTTTCACAGAAACCCGGTGTGCGATCGGGATTTAAAATAGCCTATATGTTAATCCAGGTCACAATCTATCTGTCTTCCAAATTTCAGACAAATCCGTTCAGCCATTCGAGCGTGAAAGAGTAACAAACATCCATACATCCATACTTACAAACTTTCGCATTTATAATATTAATAGGATTAACACAATTAGAAATAGTTTTAGGAGCTTCAACGCTTTTATCTATCAACCTTAATATATATTATATACATAGTATTCATTGTATGCTAAAAACCAGCTGGTTGAAGATGGCTTTAAAATTGAGTTGAAAATTTTGCTCCGAATACATGTATTACAAGCATGTATGTAATGTATTATTGTAAAATTGAAGCTTACATACTTTTACACTTTAGTTAAATAAAAGCTTGTAAAATTGAAGCTTAGATACTTGGACACTTTAGTTAAAATAAAAGCTTGTATAATTGAAGCTTAGATTCGTTTACACTTTAATTAAATAAAAGCTTGTAAAATTGAAGCTTAGATACTTTTACACTTTAGTTAAATAAAAGCTTGTAAAATTGAAGCTTAGATACTTGGACACTTTAGTTAAAATAAAAGCTTGTATAATCGAAGCTTAGATACGTTTACACTTTAGTTAAATAAAAGCTTGTAAAATTGAAGCTTAGATACTTTTACACTTTAGTGATGTAATAATTGTGCTTGTTATCGAAATGGGATAATGAATTAGTTGCCACCTGGTTCAGCAATCTGTCTTACACGTAGGGAATGCGGCACGTACTTCTCATATTACTGTAGATATACAACGTTTTGTGAACATATCTCTTAGCCATGTTAAATGTTAGGACAGATATGTTAATTATATTAGTGTAAACTAATTTTAAATGTTCTGATATTAAATCATATTTGACCGCCTCGTTTGTCAAGTGGCTAGCGTACACGCCTAATTCTGCATACCAACCGCGAGGCTCAGATTCGATTCCCGACGGGGAAGGCATTTGTGTGATAACCATTTACATGTCTGTATTTCCGAGTCTGGGTATTTATTAAATTTATTCTGGTATGTATTTAAGTATTTTTATGTATTAGAATCGTTGACTAACACCCATAACACAAGCATATAATATATAATTTCGGTCATTATTTATTCTCTTTTTCATATTAATAAGTTTTTGGGCGATTTTCCTAAATCTTTGTACATGTGTCTCTAATCTAAGAATAATAGCAGCCAGTTTCAGCTTTGCACGGGTGGACAAACCTCTATGTTATTGTACATACGTATATATACATGTATGGTAGTGTGCAGTAGATAGGATTAAAATTAATCTACCTTTAAAATTATTTGTAATATATTATGAAGCTTATTTAACATATAAATAAATAAAATATCTAATTAAACTATAAATAAGTATTGTGATTTAAATGTTGAAATGTAAATATATAGGTACTTAATTTCTTTAAATTTAATTAAATATTTGTACACCACAATGTGGTAGAATATGTTGTATGCTTAAATGTCTTTGTAACAACTTTTTAACACACATATTCCGCAAATAAATGATTTTCATTTTCGTTTTTCATAAAACCTACCTTTTTAATCACTCTATTTATTACATAGAGCCGCATCAAACTCCGTTGCGTAGTTTCATAGATTCAAGCATATCTAAGGACAGATAGCGGAAAGCGACTTTGTTTTTTATTATGTAGTGATATTGTGTGTGTGTGTGTGTTGATGTGTCCTTGAGCTTCACCGTATATGTAAAGTGTATATGTATATATGTATATAACATCGGCGCAAGGAGGCTGGCATCTAGGGGCGGAGTTAGACTATACACTTACACTCAAAATAAGGCAGCTTACAAACTATGTCACTTTATAGATTTTATACATTTGGTAAATCTGATTTTGGGTACAGTTCTCAATTTTTAGTATACAATCAGGCGATATATATAATAAACTAACTATGTTTATAATCTAAAGGTGACATACTAATACCAAAAGATTTGGACACATGGAAGACTTTCCTAAACATTGAAGAATCGTGTTTGACATTTTTTAGTCCTTATTTTTTTGATAACTAGCCAACAGAATTCCGAAACCAATGTTTTAGTTCAGTTCTGTTACCTATCATACTATCATCGTACGTTGGATGCGGCTGACATTATTCAGCCAATAACAAACAGATTTATATAGTGATATTTGGGTAGGTAGGTTAAGGTTCTAAGATAGTTCCAAATAAGTGTAATTAACATCGGAGAAGTGGTTATTGAGTTGAATGCATTATCACTACATAGTATAAAACAAAGTCGCTTCCTCTGTCTCTATGTCCCTTTGTATGCTTAAATCTTTAAAACTACGGTACGGATTATGATTAAATAGATCAAGTGATTGAAGAGAAAGGTTTATATGCATATTTCATAACCGTGAGAAGCCGGTGCGGGTCGCTAGTTAGGTATAACTCAAAAACCACGACAATTAGTCGGAACATGATTAAATGTGTATGGAATCAGTTTGAAATCATTATATTTTTTCGAAAAAAGAACTATCAAATCGCGTCGTGGCAATTAATTTAGATATGTTTAGCAGTTTTACTCCGCGTAAATTATAGCAATAACAACATCTTCATGTGAATGTGGCTTTATGTGAAAACTTAGCACATAGCCAAGCCCTATCGCCATACTTGGTAGTTCAACTAGTGTTATCTCGGTACTCATCTATGCAACTAGGGCCACGACGTGCATTTTCTCCACATTGTATGTTTAATAAGGTTCAAAACAAATGGATTTAGCCACATTGTCAATGCAATAAGGTCCACAGCTGACGGTCCTGCCACAATCTGCTCTCGCATTGGAGGCGTATTTCTCTGCGCCTGTAGATCTCAAGCAACTTTGCAAATCACCATAATGGGCTACAAGGTACACAACAAGTACAAGGTAAAGTTATATATACTATGCAGAAATACGAGTACATACTTTCACAGTGGATATAGTAATAGTTAACAACAACCTAACAAAACATAGTTTAATATGTCATTTAAATACCTACAGTATATGTAAAATACAATACAATAACTCTTTGTTGTGCACTAAATACAGAGGAATTACAAATACATCAAATGAAACTTAAATTATAAGAAACACAAAGGCGGCCTTACCGCCAAGTCAGCGATCTCTTTCAGGCAACCCTTAAGTATGGAATAAGATTTAACAGAATACTGTGTAATTAATCCAGTAAAAAGTTAAATGGAACCATGATCTGACCAGTTTTGGCGCAATGAGTAAAAATGTGTTCATTAATGCTTAAATAATGATCTTATGAAAGAATTTTTGATTTAAATTAAGGGGAAAGGGATGAAAAAAATAAAAAAAGTGTTGAAAAATGCCATTTTTTAAAATTACTTAATAACGGTAGGAAATGAAAAACTTACCAGAATTATTACGGCCCTGTACCACGCAGCGCGCGCATCTCATCAATATGTACTAACACTTATAATTATACATTGCAGCTAAACTAAAGCAGATAACAAAAAAATGAAGAGAAACTCTTTTGTGAAAAATTTTTTTTCCTATAACTTTTACTTGAAACTTTTTTTTCTATTTCCTACCGTTATTAAGTTATTTTAAAAAAATACATTTTTCAACCCTTTTTTATTTTTTCATCCCTTTCCCCTTAATTTAAATCAAAATTTCTTTCGTAATATCATTATTTAAGTATTGATGAACACATTTTTACTTATTGCGCCGAAACTGGTCAGATCATGGTTTCATTTAACTTTTTACTGGACTAAATGGTGCTCTTAAAAATATAAAAATGCATCTACTAATAGACAAAATAAATCATCCTAAAAGCGTTTTAATTATTATTAAAAATTAGAACAAGCAATAAAAGTATTAATCACAGTGAACGTAGAAATTGACGGTTTAACATACTTTTGAAAATATTAATATTAGGAGCTCTCCTGATATCTACGGGAAGAAAATTCCAAAGCCTCATTGCTTGCTAGGTAAAAGAACGTCTATAGTAACAAGTGTTACGAGAGGGAACTTGAAGAGTATAATTATCACTAAACCTGAGGAATTTTACCTCATTGTTACAGAACTTAAATCTCTCCCTTAAATAGATAGGTGCAAATGGATCAAAGAGAATAGAGTACAGAAGAGACAGGATATGGCAGTTCCAACGAATGTTAATAGGCAACCACTTGAGCCTAGCACGAAACTCGGAAACGTGATCATATTTACGCAATGAAAACATGAATCTAATACAAAGATTTTGAAGACGCTCGAGTTTATTTATTTGCTCAACAGTAAGATTTATCATTGTCATAGCAAGCATAATCTTGGTAGGAATCTGGAGCAAAAAGCGAAGACGTTTCAACGAATTCCAAGGACAAAAAATTTTCTTACTGACCTCCTGTAGCTGCTTAATCCAAGTAAGAGTATTATCGATAAAAACACCTAAATTCTTAGGGTACATATGTACATAGTTTAATAAAAATGATTATAATCCATATGTGTATACATACAAAAGCAAATTTTGTTACTTATATAATTTAAAAGTCATGAACGGCTGAACCAATGTGGCTGAAAACTGATAGGAGGTAGCTTAGAAGCAGAAGACGGATATAGGATATATTTTATCCCGTTCGACATTGAGGAAACTAGGTAAAACAACATTTTTATTTTTACTTACTTTGCTGCTAGTAATGTTTATAAAAAGTTAAAGGTACAGTGGAAGTTATATACAGCTAGTAGCCCGTCCCGGTTTCGCACGGGTGGACAAACTTCTGTGTTATTTATACATATAAACCTTCCTCTTGTATTACTTGATTTATTAAAAAAAACACATTAAAATCCATAAGTAGTCTTGAAGCTCTAGTCATACATAGCAAAAAATAGCAGCAAACATGTTTGTTTTATACTATGTAGTGATTACCAGGGGTAGATAAATTTCAAAAATTAACCCCCAAACGACGAAAGGATCCTTTTTAGACGTTTAGGGGTTGATTGCGAAGAAAGGAGAAAGTTTATATGAACATCTTTGCATCGAGCATAACTCTTCTCATTTTAACACTTTCTTTCTTCCTTCAATTCTCTCTTTCTCTGATCTCACTGTTGCGGTCAGCGAGAAACAAATTTTTAATTTTTACTTCTCTTGCTATTAGTGTAATCTACTTGCTATCTTACGTAATAAAATTTTATAGGTTAGTAACAAATATTTGCCTGACAGCTGTGTTTATATCACCTAAAGTATCGTAAATAATATAACATTACATGGCCGATAGAAACGTTTGTGGAATGCAAAGAAATGTGTAGAATTTGTGTTATTGGTCACATGTTATTGAAGTAGCCATGGCAGCCGTGGCGCGTGGCGAATGTTGGTGGTTGCTGTTGGGAATGTTATTGCGGAAACGGAAACTACACACTAGAGGTCAGCTGATTGAGATAGATAGGTACTTTTATATAAAGACAGGAAGACCAATCAAAATGAAGGTAGGTAGTAGGAAGGTAATTCTAGAAGTAACTAGAATTGCTTCTAGTTGCTTCTATAATTTTTGAGACGGCTTGAGACGAAAGGTTACAGGTTCAAATCCTGTCTGGGGCGAAATTTTTTTTCTTTCTTTAAAATATATAGAAAATTTATCCCAAGCACAGGGCAAGTACTAAAATAAAAATACGTTGCTTCTATAATCTTCTCTGTGATCTAGTGGTCCGGTGTTGGACTTGAGTTTGTGAAGTGTGTTCGATTCCAGGTCAGCCACCAAAAAATGTTTTTTTTTTCAATTGTGTTTTTCAAATGTGCTTTTTCAGTTGGCGAAAGGTGTGCTATTTATGGCTTGGCGTGAGTTGCAGGCTAGTTTTATATCTGAATGAATGAATGAATACACTTTATTATGCACCAAAATTTACAAAATAATACACACTATTTCACTTATATAATAATACTAGCTGACCCCGCAGACGTTGTTCTGCTATATTTTTAATGTGATTTATTTAAAAAAATTGGGGTGAGTCACCCTTATCACTTAGGGGTATGAAAAATAGATGTTAGCCGATTCTCAGACCTACCCAATATGCTTACCAAATTTCAGAGGAATCGGTCAAGCCGTTTCGGAGGAGTATGCAGACTAACATTGTGACACGAGAATTTTATATATAAGAAGAAGATTTAACTTAGATACACAAAGGCGGTCTTATCGCTTCAGAGATCTCTGCCAGACAACCTGCCTACCTCTTCACGGATACGGGTGTGAAGATACAATTTAGTAGAGTTGAAGTTATGTACCTACCTGTCCCTGTCTTTTAGTTTTTTGTTTGTAACCTTTGGTATGGTTTGCATAATTTGGAGAATGATTTTTTTGTCTAATCATTGTCATTTACTTCTGGCTATAACAAAACTAAACTAAACATGAACTAAAGTACTACATGTTTCGACTAGGTATTACTGTTTTTAATAGGTACACTGTGGTACACACTCAACCTAGCTTTACTGTTATCTTAGTATTTGTTAATTAATAGGAGTGTTAGTGCTGTGAAACGAAATACCAGAATTTCCAAAGTCGGTTCAGCAGCCATAGAGTTTATCTATATATAAAAATCAATTACTGTTCGTTATTCTTGCTAAAACTCGAGAACGGCGGAAACGATTTAGCTAATTTTGGTTTTAAATTATTTGTTTAAGTCCAGGGAAGGTTTAAAGGAAAGGAAAAAGGAAAAAACTGCGACGAAACTAGGAAAAAAAAAACATTTTATTTTTACCTAAACAAACTGAACATGTAGAGTGAAGTTCGCCGGTACAGCTAGTTGCAGATAAATAATACCAATTGCATATTGTATTTAACCAAATCGCGATACTATCTTAGAGTGGTGTTAAAAATCTACGAAACCAGTGTATTTTAAAAGAATAATGCAAGGTTTGTAAAGATCTTAAAATACAGTACTCGGTACTCTCTGCCTACCCAGTAATTGACTTGGCGCGAATATATTTATATACATGAACGTCAACGTCACAGTACGTATTTATTTAGTAGTTTCCTCCCGATGAGCGATTTTCAAGCAAGGGGCTAATCTGGCTAATCCATACTGGAGCTACGTCAACACCAGGTTAACTGCTTGTCGAGGGCGATCTGTGTTTATGTCCTCTAATACACTGCTCGTAGATATCACGACTCTTTAGTACACACGACTGATACGACATAGTAAAAGAAATAAAAGAATTATGTCAGATTTAAAATTACTTATTTTATAGTACTAGTACTGCTAGAGAAATCTAAATCTATATATTAAAACTAGCCAAGGTCATTACTTAGTTCGCTTGGGATTTAACAAAAATGTCGAAAATCAAATAGCCATAGTAACTCCTTATTATAACAGCCACATACCAGTGAAGTCCTGTCAACATCGGTCTTGCCGTTTCTTAGATTAGCGGTAACAAACAGATAGGCTATAAAAATGTTATTCTGGTATATGTATCGTATATACGTTGATAGGCGTGTTGTAAAAAAGGTTATTTTAATATTACAAACAGATACACCAATTTCATTTATTTGTGTAGATGTATAAATGTATAGATGAGTCTCACTTTACCTTAGATTTATTAATTACGCGTGAACGCATGGATTTTTTTGTATTCATTTTTGACAAAAGAAAGTTCATATGAAAAAAAAAATAAGATTATCGGCACATAGAAATTTTAAGAAAATTTAACGAAAATGTGAATTTTACAACTGTTTCGAAGTTATCAAATGATCAACACTTGAAATCAATTCAGTTTAAACACGATGTCTCTCGGGTTAGCTAGTTTTTCTTAATTACAAATAGTTGAAAAAAACAAAAATGTTTCCTTGTCAAAGTAAAGTTAGGATGGATAGCCTTATTATAGATCTAATTGAAAACATTTGAAACACAACAATTTGTCTGCCAGGAATAAGAAACACCGAAAGAATTAGTGGTATGGTTGGCAATGCACCATTACCATCTTTGGTGTCTCTAGGCGACGTAAATTTCTTACCATCAGGAAATTCGTCTGCTTGTTTGCCTTCCAGTATCATAAAAAAAGAATAAGATTAGTAAAACCCAGGCAACTGTACAAATGTTAGAACGCAATTTTTGGTATATGACTTGTGACAGATGACAGTGTGTAAATATGCGGCCAATATTAATACCTACTCTACGAAAGTGAAAGTTTGTATGTTTGTTTGTTACTACTTCACGCAAAAACTGCTAAACCGATCTTCATAAAACTTGGCACACACATAGAGGGTAACTTGGATTATCACATAGGATAGTTTTATCCCGAAAAATTGTGCCTGTGAGACCAATGATCACGCGGGCAACGGGCAATTAAACGGCTAGCATAAGATAAGAATAAGTGCTATTTTAGATCAGTTGCCAGGTAACCGCTGTTATTTTTCAATAATCAACAAAAATATTTTAGAAACAAACCTCTAAAAGTCCTATCTTCATTTGTAAATAGGATATTATTTTAATTTTACCGTTAGAACGAAACAACGTATGGTAGTCGTTACGTCGTCGTCAGACTAAAGAGCCGTTGAGTTTAATTAGTGTTAATCCTACCGTCAGCGAGGTGGTCACGCGTGCACGTGTGGTGGGATTACCCGCGGGTGTCTCCAACGACCTGGATTAGTACCCCATACATTAATGACAACTACTAACTGCGCAGGAGTCATCCTTTCAACAACTGACAATTATTTATTTATCTTTACTCCCTTGCTTTTGTTCATGACACCTATAGTTAATATTAGTGTCGTTTATATTAATTCTAACTAAGTACCTCCGCCTCGTTGGTTGAGGGGTTAGCGTACACGCGAAACTACAATGACTAACCGCGAGGCTCAGGTTTGATTCTCGACGGGGTCACATTTTTGTGTGATGAACATTTAGGTGTCTGTATTTCTTGATCTGGCTGTTTACTAAATTTACTCTTATATCTATTTAAGTATTTCTATCGTATTAGTATCGTTGACTAACACCCATAACACAAGCATATAATTTGCTTACTTTGGAGTTAATATCCTTTTGTATTATATACCCACGGATATTTACTTTGTTTGTTTATACCTACATATGTTACAAAATAGTTATATGAAGTTCTTTGGATGTTTATAAGAATATTTATTAATACATTTGACATAAGCTATTCTTTTCTCACGTATCGTCTTTCTAGTTTAGTAGTCCTGTTTTGATATCGACTACATGAGGTCTCGTCTTCGATTCCTAGGTCAGCCAACTCGAAGATGTGTTTTTTCAAGTTTCTAATAAAACAACGTTGTGCGGAATTTGATAACCTATCACATTTTGAAATTAAAAAGTACTTTGGAAAATCATGGGTGTTCTTGCTATCAAAAATTCAGTCGTGAAGATATCTTTTGACTCGTAATTTTCTTAATGAAGTTATAGATGGTATGGCTAGTTGGTAATACCGCCTTACCTATTCTTGCTGCCATAACGTCATGACGTGTTCCGGTTCGGAGGGTAAGGTAGCCGGTGAACTTACTTTTGCTCGAGGCCTAACATCCTGGCCTCAGGTTCGCAACGCACCATTACCACCTTCGTTGTCTCTAGGTGGCGGGAACTTCTTACCATCAGGAAATCCGTTTGCTTGTTTGCCTTCCAATGTCAATGTAATACTTCGACAGCATCAGCATCAATATGAAAATCACGTCAGCATTCAAATATAAAAATCCGCATCGAAATCAAGCCGTAGCTGAATACTTATGATGCCACACATAAACACGATAAACTTTTAACACGCCTCTTTTTTAAAAATTAACTTTGGTAATACAATTTTACCTACAAAACTGACACTACTTTAAAATATTTGTGATTATAGTGGTAAGTATAATTAGGTGTAATAAAAAAGTATCTTCACGCCCATATCCCCAACGAGGTAGGCAGAGACACAACCAGGGCACCCACGACTAGCCGAAGACACTAAGTCCCACAAAGTGATAGGTGGCAAGCCTATCGCCAACCGGGCACATATCCAATCCCGGGCAACATTTTTTTTATTAGAAAATTTGGAAAACCCAAATTTTCTTTTTGTTGCCCGACCCGGGATTCTACCCCGGGACCTCATGCAGTCAAGTCCAACACCTGAACCTAGCGGTTGGCGGACCACAGAGGCTATCAGAGGAGAGGTATAATCAAAAATGTATATCTTTATATAAGCATATAGTTTACAATTTATATACACATGTAGTACATGAAGTGGAATAGTAGGTAATTTTAAAGTATTTTTCAGTTTTTTGGCGCCATCGCCAAAAAAAAAGGTCGCATTTTTGAATTATAGAATTTTGTGTATATTATGTTGAGTAAAACAAGTCAATTTTGTGCAATTTTCTTAAGTTAAAGTACAAGTAAAGTATTGAAGAAGAAATTAGTGTATTGTGTATTTGAATGAGCTCGAATATGCTGTCACATCCAAGACCATAACTTGACTTTTTATGATGACTTATGACTAATTTTGAATAATTTGAGCCCGATTTTTGTAAGTCGAGGAGCTTGATGTAAACTTAAAATGGCAGTAGCTAACGCTTATGCCAAAAACGAATAAAAATATATTAAACATTGAGTTTTGGCGCCATCGTGAAAAAAAATGATCGTATTTTTTCGTAATTATTGAATTTGGTGTAAAATATGAATAAAATTAGTTAATTTAGTTGGGAATTAATTTAATTTTGTTAAGATAAAGTGTACAAGTGAAATGTGAAGAAATGAGTGTAACGTGTATTTCCTCGCTGCCGCCAAATGTCACTAAATGAGCTTGAGTAACGAGTTCACCGCTTTACTCAAGACCCTGACATGACTTTGTAAATAGTGACTAATGACTGAAATAAAGACTTAATTAATACGGAAGACATGGCAGCATGACCTAAAAGTCGCCTTAGCCGGTCCCAGAAAGAGGCAAATTAACTAATAATTTATATATTACACATTGTTGAAACCTCTTACATACATATTTAAGAATTTCAAATTGTACTTATAATTATTTCGTATATTTAACAAAGCCATTTTGATGATACGGTGATAATATTATGGTTTACGAAACATAAATCGCGTTATTATAATTCTTTTAAACAATCTCCATCTCATGTAAGCGAATCTAATGTTTTGGTCAACCAACTACAACAAAACATGGCGCCGCAGCGGAAATAATGGAGTATTAAAGCATTTTAATAGACTTAAATGCATTTTAATGGCGTATTTTCTAAATTTTAACAATAAAATGAACATTATGCTCAACACCATGGACAAAGATTATGCTGTTAATGGTTTGTTTTATAACAAATGAGACGTGTTTAGAATTATTCGGAAATATTTGAGCATTGTAATAAGGAATAGACAGAGTTTTACACAATACTTAAGTAGAGTTGCCCATAATTTCAAATAACTGGCTTATTACCCGCGACTTTGCCAGTAAAATATAGTTTTTCATGCACTATTATAGTCTTTTGTGGTTGACTTTATATAAAAATAGCCTTTCTTTTAATTTAGCTCATTAGCTTCAGGTATGCATATTAAATTTTAATAAAATCAGTCAGTGAAAGCGTAACAGACAGACAGCGTAAGTATCACCGCGCCAGTATCCGAAGAGGTAGACAGAGTTACAACTAGGGCACTCACAAAGTCCCACAATGTGATAGCCAATAAGGCACATATCTAACTGTAAACGTTCTTTGTATCAAAAAATATTAATTATTTTTGATGCTCGATCCGGAGATTGAACCCGGGTCCTCATAAAGTCAATTTAACCCAAAAATGTATTGTTATTTTTCTACGTTTGTGTAAAAATCTTATTACGGTTCACAGAATACAATTGCTTACCAAGTTTTTTTTGAATGGCTACTAACATAGTAGGTTTTTACAACTTCACCGAACTTTTTACCAAGTCTTATAGTTTCGGAAAAAAGTGGCTGTGACATACGGATGGACAAACAGACACGACAAATCTATGCGTGTTTGGCCTTTGGCTACGGAACCCTATAAAAAAAGTGTGTGTGTACTTATGTACACGAGTTAGAAGTTATACTTCTTCGGCGTAATAAGATAAAATCTTTTTAAAAATTAAAATGTTATCTATAGCTAACTTCATAGCTAACTTCATCATGTCGGTTTTTCGTGACGGTGTGCGCGCGCATCGTAAAAATTTACCCTCATCATTTTTTTTTCTAACGCGCCAAAATAAGTATAACTTCAAAACGACAATAAAAAGTACAAAATATTCAGAATTCTTAATTATTCCTATCATATGATCAGAAAGTTACACCAATGTCAAGTTTAAATGTAGGTTGTCGTTCGTCAGCGGCACAGGGCACTTGGCACGGTAATGAATGTTTCAAGCTCAACCATATTTCATTACAGGACATGGCGTCAAATACACTTATTTATCAATGAATCATC
>NJDC01007553.1:0-17880 GCA_002245475.1 Calephelis virginiensis
AACGCTTACTGAACCGTTCGGTGCATTTTAAACCCTGGCCTATGCCATATTTTTTAACAAAGAGGAGAGCAACGAGAAAATTGCTGAAAAGATCTCCATCAACAGCTACAACATGAAAAGTTTACCTTATATATTATACCTTAAAGAGTATGTTACATTCAATTTTATTTAATAGTCGTTTTATTATTCAGGGTGGCAAAAAACTAGAAATTATAAAGCCTTACATGTTTTACCATTAACCTTTTACTAAAACGCTTACTGAACCGTTCGGTGCATTTTAAACCCTGGCCTATGCCATATTTTTTATCAAAGAGGAGAGCAACTAGAAAATTGCTGAAAAGATCTCCATCAACAGCTACAACATGAAAAGTTTACCTTAATATATATTATACCTTAAAGAGTATGTTACCTTCAATTTTATTTAATAGTCGTTTTATTATTCAGGGTGGCAAAAAACTATTAATTATAAAGCCCGGCAAAGTTGTAAAAACCACGAGGTTAGCAACACATGAGTCATTTTAAAAAAAAAGTAAAGAAATCATTGAAAATCGGTATAACCTGAGTGCTTTTATATGAATGAAACATTTTAAAAATGCATTCAGCAATGTATATTGAAGATAAAATAACACGTGAAAAAAAAACAATTACAAAAGGCTGTGTGTTTTTACACAAATATGTAAATATTTGACATGAGAAATTCAAAAACGTAATTTATTTATTGTAACCAGCATCGTATTGGCAAAAAAAGTTTCTCAAACATTTTAATGGACAATGTGCATCTTCCCTATAAGGGAACTTACCTTGCCCATACGCATGCACCACAAAAACAATAAAAAATAGTAATTAACATACCTCTACCTAATAATAAATAGAACGACGGTAATTTCAACTTAAACGAGTCGTTATTAACTATTTCGTGAAACAATTTTCATAAAGACTTAAAGCATTAAAGTTTGACTGCAGTCATTTCCATAACCTACTTTGTTTCAAATAATTGTTTACCCAATATTCACGGCCACGCGGAAAGCTTGAAAAAAATAATAACCTACTTCGTCACGTTAAAGAATAAAATGACTCGTGTAGTTGCAAATACATTGTTTGAGGACATTGTTTTTTTTAATACTTAGTTTACTAGAGAGTTGGCGCTTCTAGACATGGATGTCTGCATTCATGTCTAGAAGCGCCATGATGGGTGATATAATTTTGGACGACCTATAGATTTAAAGATTTTAATGACATTAGAAAGCAAATTTTGCAGACAGTTAAGTTCACACACAAAAGAAAAAAGACAGTAATAATAAAAAAAATTCAGACTCAAATTACTGACTTCTATAATGGAAGAAGATGCTCTCTTATTAAAATACAGTCCAGCTCCGATGACCATCACTACATAATATAAAACGAAGTCGCTTCCTCTACCCCCATGTCCCTTTGTATGCTTAAATCTTTAACTACGCAACGGATTCTTATGCTGTTTTTTAATAGATAAAGTGATTGAATATGAAGGTTTATATGTATATCTCATAACCATGCGAAGCCGGGGCTGGCCGCTAGTTAATAATAAAATGAACAAGACACGTTAAATGGGATTGGAAGGCAAACAAGCAAAAGTATATTCCGTCTGGCAATAAAATTAATTTCTATAAACAGCAAAGGTGATGCTGGTGCGTTTGCATCTACAGTATCTATAGACGATGGTTTACCATCATAAGCGTCACCAGATTGTTCGTAATCTTATAAAAATTAAATGAATCTAACTGGGGCGACTGAATTCGGTCCTGGGTATACAAAGTGATGGGTACGCTGCACTCTATTATTAGCTAAAGGTAAGTTGGGGAAGTATCGATCGGTTATTTGCTTGAAATATTTTCTATGCACTATTGGTATGGCAATCGAAAGGCGTACTTTAAGGTCGCCGTGCACGTGATTCTCTGATGACGTAAACCAGCCTTGCTGGAGTCGTGTACTTTGTCAAATGTCTAAGTTGTGTTTTTTTTTACTCGAACATGGCAAGGGATTTTTTTTATTATGTTTGCGGATTGTTTGATATCGAAGTATAGGTTATCTACCAAATAGGGATGAAAAACTGCAGTATATCTCGATTCGAAGTTAAAAATGTGCTAACTGAATTATAAAGTTCCTGGGCACTTTCATCCTTACTGGGTTAAGGTTGTAGGAAAGACATGGAATGTACTTATGTCTCATATGTTTTTGAAGTTAAAAGACGAAGAGAACTGATTGCGAACTTAAGGCTTAAGTATGCTTATCAGTTGCCAGTTGTCTTACGAAGGAAAACGATTCACTAATACTAATCCGAGTGAGTTGTAAACTTGTATTTGATGGCGGATGGTCTCTACTTTACAATCTGATCGACTGCATAGGTGGAATAATGGTAAAATATACTTTTAAAGTTAATAAGACAGCGAAAAAGCACACAGCCCTCGTAATGGTAAGATACATCATAAATATTATACTTATTTTATTTTTATGATATTTGAAGGCAAACAATCAGATGGATTTCCCGATAAGAAATTCACGCCACCAAGGGTGGTAATAGTACGCTGCCAATCTGATGTCGGGATGCTAGAGTTCGAAGAAAAATAAGTCTACCGTCTATCTTGTCCTCCGAACCAGACCATGTAAATGGGAAGCACTGACGTTATGGCGGCAGGAATAGGTTAGGTCAGACGAGTCGCTTCAAAACTCTTCCACCTAGTCACATATCACGGTGTTAGTGACGGTAGGTCTATGTTCGCCTTTTAGGAGCTGCCTGGCAGGAAGACAGATTGTCTATTCTACAAAGAAACCGGACCAACAAGGGGGAAAAGTGTATATAGTAAATAGGTAGTAGTATGTGTGTACATAGGTAGGTATACGTGCGTCGCTATCCTTTGGCTGGGTTGTTAGACCTATCGAACAAATTATAAACTTTTTCCCAACTTTTAATACCTATGTGTTAACAACTTTTGGTGAATGAACCAATTTTGATGACCTTTTTTTTTAAGTTGAAAGTAATGCTTTATAAATAGGTACCACCTATATTCCATTTAAATTTGACAAACATCAGACGAGTAGTTTTAGAGTAGTAGATACTTAATCAGATTATTTTTGTTTCATACGATTTATTAATGAAATTGAGTTTGGAACTTGCAAATTCACTAAGTTTAATTTGTTTAATAATTGGCTTGTTAACGACTTTAATCAAGTATAAAATTGATCGATGATTCATGCAAAATCAGATACCAGCCAGGTAAAAACACAGAATTAAGAGTAAATCAATCACTTTATAATTAAGTAGGTAAATTATGCATATGGCAATTGTGAAGAAGGAGGAGGACCACCTTTAAGGTCTAGGTTTACTGTGTCGATTACAAAAATATATACATAATTGTATGCCCAGTCTAAGTTCTGTTTGCTATAAACAAAAATATTACCTAGGTATATTTATTACTAGCCTGCCAATTTAACCATACACTAATCACAGAATATATTATGCAATCATACTATTAATTAATAATCATTAAAATAACCGTATTAGTTCATGTTGAATGGCGATTAAACTTCACCAATGTCAGTGAAAATGAGTAAACATGAAAAATAGTTAAAGTTGATATGATGATATGAAATCTCAAAACGTAACAAAAAATGCAACCAAACAGTGAAAAGAAACAACTAAATACCTAATTAGTTTATGTAAAACCAATACCAGATGCTTATATGGATATGAATGTATAGAAAATTGGTATCATCTTACCATAGAAAAATTGGAAGTCTGGTTTTTAACGACGAAAATCCACAAGAAAAGAAAGAAAATGTTTGGTAGTAAACACAATAATCATTTTTTTATAATAATGACAATATCATTTTTGCAAAAACGCATAGACCAACATTAAAACATATATATACGTATAAATGTCAATATCACTATTACAAAATTAAAACATGTAACTAAATGTGCACAAAGGCGGTATTATCACAACGGAGCGATCTCTGCCAGACAACCTTAACACATATAATACAATACGCATACGTACAAATCGTTATCTTTTAACATGGCGCTTTTAATTGAGGAATGCATGTTCATTTAAGATTAGTCATTCAAATTAAATATTTCATACAATATTTACGACGAACCGCTAATTTCATAAATCCATAAAATTAAAACCAATCACGCTCATTTCGCATACGAATATAATGAAAGAAAGGCAAAAGTGCAACTAGTAAACAGTAAAAAACAGCATACCCATTTACGAGTTTTCGTACAATACATAACATTTCTTAACTATAAATTATCCTCACATTTGCTCGTAAATGTTTATAATTTATTTACAACCTAATCATAATATTACAATTATAAAATACATTAACTATGACCGAAACTAGTACACAAACATGGCGATGTTAGATTATAATCGGCACAGTGCATATTTTTTATATTTATATTTATTAATTATTTTAGTCTCGCCAATAATTAATCGTTATCACAATTATTTCTTAATTTCCACGCACGTGAACATTACTAATCTTAGATTCGGCTACGCATACGTATAAAAAATTGACACATGATAACGAAGACGAACCGATTTCTTTTATTAACGGTCTTATTATTTGAGGCCAATGTTTTACTTTCACGATTTATTTGTGGGGTAACACTGAACACGCGACTCGGTGAGTCGGACCGACCGACCGACGTCCACTACCGTCGACCACAAAACCACAACTATTCAAGAGTACAGACTCACCAGCGTGGTCAGTCGATAGCTAGTCTATCGTGCACCTTAAAACGGTTATATCACAAGCCAATTTAATTCTTATCCAAATGCAATTACATTTGTAATGCTTTAATATATATGCAACACAACACCGGTGTACGCATCTGCATAGCTAAATGGTTTGCGCGTTATTTCCTTTACGAGCACCGATACTATTACAGTGGTTATAAACATACATACATTTCATGCATGTTAAAGAGGTTTAAAGTATACTAGTTTAAGACTCCTACTTCGCCCGTTCAACGATTATAGCCGGCGGTTTTAATCCAATTTCTATCTGTATTTCTATAAATTTTTAATGAAAGAAAAAATTTCGCCCCAGACAGGATTTGAACCTGTAACCTTTCGTCTCAAGCCGACGAATGCTCTAACCAATTGAGCTAATGAGGATTCAAGTCCCGTGGCGAAATTTTTAATTCCTTTCTTACCCGTTAACGTTGTTTAAAAATTTATAGAAATTTAACCCAAGCACAGGGCAAGTGCTAAAATAAAAATATTCTATCTGTATGTTTAAAAAATAATCCCTATTTCGCGTGGTTATCGCTTCACGCTTGAATGGTATGATAAATTTTGCCAATTATTTTTGTTGTGTTGGTTACTGTCAGAAGGTTCTTATTAAAAAACGCGAAAATTGCAGGGAAAAAGTGGAAAAACAATTCTGTTATCCGCACCAACTGTTAGCAGATGTTATTGTCAAGCGATAGGTTAGGCCAGTGATATTATAAAGAGGAAAGATTTGATTGCTTGTACTGAACAGGCTCCGAAACTACTGGACCGATTCGGAAAATTCTCTCCCCATTAGAAGCCGACGTTATCCCTAATGAACATAGGCTACGTTACTTTTGCCGGGATGGGCTGCTAGTTATGGGATAAAACGCTCCAGACAGCAACATAACAGTTGTGGCGGCAAGAGATTTTACTCATACTTAATAACCTAACGAACGATGTATGGAGTATCTTCACGACCATATCCCCGAAGAAATAGGCAGAGGTACAACCAAGGCACCCACGACTAGCCGAAGACACTAAGTCCCACAATGTGGCAATGATAGGTGGCAAGCCTATCCCCAACCGGGCACATTTCCGATCCCGACCAACATTTTTTTTTAAATGAGAAAATTGGAAAAATCCAATATTCTTTATGTTAGCCGACCCGGGATTCGAACCCAGGACCTCATGCAGTCAAGTCCAACACCCGGACCGCTAGACCACAGAGGCGACCAATATTTATGAATTTCTTTTTCCGGAATCCGATAATAAATAAACTATAACGTCAAATTATACTTAAATATAACAGAAATTGAATCTTAATCAAGATAGACAAAGGCACTAACAGAAAACCCACAATTAGCTAATGGGGCACTATGTCCTACAACAATGTAATAGGTTTATTGTCCACCGGGCACTTATCTAATAGTGGACAACACCGTTTTTACTAGAAATTTAAAAACACATTTTGAGTTGACCAACCTAGGAATCGAACCTGGGACCGCATGTACCCAACGCCAATACCGTTCCACTGGCTAGACCACAGAAACGAAAAAACGTAACCAATTTAATAAATAATAATTATTAACATTTTTAATTATTTATTTATACGGGATAGGCCGTGGTCACGTGCAACTAGGCCGAAATATCGACAAATAAAATAAAAAGAGATCGTGAGTATCCCGTATAAATAATTAAAAATGTTATTAATTCGCGACGATTTAAGTTTAAAATCCTATAATAATGATTATGTTTGTGATCAATCAGTTTCCTTAAAATTGCATCAAGTGTTAGTGTTACAGTAAAACGTAAAAAACAAGTATTTAATCTGAATGTATACAGTACATTTCAACATAATATACGCTAGATATATTGCAAGCTGATATGGGGTACCGTTTTCAACATTTTACTGTTAATTAGTCCGCGAATAATGAGCTACCATGAATAAAAATTGAAAATTAATTCAGAAATGTCCAAATATTTCTTTTTGAAGAAAGCTCGCCGCCAGTTAAACGTCGACTGACAAAACAGCCATGCGTGTCAAGCATATGGACATTTTTCGCATACTTTCCATCGTCGACATTCGGTGGAACTTCAATATCTATAATGACATTTTTTTATGTAAACAGCACAATTTTTCTTTAGTTGTTAATGTACCCAACCCTTCTTAAAACATATTTATGAATTACTAGCTAACACGACCGATGTTGTCGTGTCCCAACTATGAATATTGATTTTTTTTATATGAATCTTCTCCGACTATAACTAATGCCACAAATTTTTTTTATCAAAATTGGTCCATCTGTTCACGCGTGATGAGATGATCAAGGCAAATATGGATTTATTTATATTCTAATTTATGAACCTATCCTTCACGCACTGATTTCAAATCGCGGGAAAACCAGATTCTTCAACTTATAAAAATAACATGGGATTGGTACAGTAAGCAACAAAATATCTGATTTTCTTACAGCACTTTGAAAGTATTGTACAGGGGTAAAATAGGGTAAGTTCGCCTGTTCGCATCCACCCTCCAGTTATTATGGTTATTTCAATTACTAAAAAATAATCGCAAGACATTTTGGCTAAAATTTAGATTCATCCTAAAATAAGACTATACTACGGATGGGTTACACAATTTGTTAATTTAAAACTAGATCTCGAACGTTTTATATTTTACCTCAAACCTGCAAACAAATCAACTCCACTTCCTGCAAACTGGAGAAACGACCCTATTTAGTTTGCTAACTGTGTCCAAAATGTTTTCGCACGTGGTCACTTATTTAGTCATTGTATTCTACATGCATCTTATACGCACGGTGGATTTCGCAAACAGGTCCGTGACCGATTTCGTTCACATTGCATTCACCAATTGTACGAAAAACATTTCATTAAATGCTTAATTGCGTCCTAATATTTCCCATACAATTAAACTAGCGGTCTTTATTAAATTAGTTTCATAATAAAATACACAAATTGGGTCGTAACCTATGAATTTTATTAAGAGGATACCAGTGTCTCTTAAGTGTAAATTATCCATGCCATCTCAATTATGGAAAAGAGAGTATACCTAAAAATATTTTTTTATAAATTTTAGTCACCTTTGAGTCGCCTCTGTCAAATGGTTTAGTAAGTACGTAGACTGCATGAGGAGTCAACGCCAACACTAACCTAGGTCTCAAAACTAGGCTCAATTCCACCCGTGAATTAAACTCAAAATGTTTTTTTTTTCAAAACTACGTTGTCAGAGATAAGTACCCGGTTGGGGATAGGTTTGCCACCTATTATCTTCGGCTAATCGTGGGTGGTCTGGTTGTTTTACCTGTGCCTGGCTATCGCTTCGGAGGTATGGGCGAGAAAATACTTTTCATAATGTTAATTTATTCAGACTGCTTTTGGGGTGTGTCGATAGATTTATTAGAAATTTGAAGATTGTTTTGGCGTCAGAGTCTTAATTTCGATATTATACGAAAAATAATACCTACTTATTTTACACAAAAATTGATAATATGTTCTTTTTGTTAAATATGCAGGCGAGTCTCCTAATAATAAAAGATTACTGACGCCTATATACACTTTATTTTTTACGGATGCGGCGCCGTCTTATGAGGGGCCTTCAATAATTGCTTAGCCTCATCGCCCCATGGCGTTGTTGTTACAAAAGAGTTTTATTATCGTGCAGTAAATACTTTTTGAAGTCTATCAAGGAGTTTTCAGTCTTTTCCCTTCATTTGTTTTGTTTTGACAGCCTTTGGAAGCGAGCGTGTCGGTCGGTTTTGCAAAAATGGAAAAAGAACAATATCGTTCGGTGATTAGATTCTTGTTTTTGAAAGGGAAAACGCGCAGCGAAATCAAAGAGCGCATGGATGCTGTGTACGCTGACTCTTCTTCTTCGATGGCGACCGTCAAAAATTTGTTCAACGAGTTTACTCGTGGCCGCACGTCGGTTTTTGATGAGCCACGCCCACGATGGCGATGAGCCACGAGTGCTGTTCCACCACGACAACGCGCCGGCTCACACCTCCGCCGTTGTCATGCCCAAATTGATCGAATTGCGCTACAAATTGCTGCCCCATCCACCGTATTCTCCAGACTTGGTTCAATGCGACTTTTTCTTATTCCCAAATCTGAAAAAGTCACTCGCCGGCAAAAGATTTGGGTCGAATGATGAGGTCATCGCCGCCACAGAGGCCTATTTTGAAGACCTCGGGAAATCGTATTTTTTTGACGGGTTAAAAAAGTTGGAGCATCGCTGGTCCAAGTGTATTGAATTGAAAGGAGACTATGTTGAAAAATAAATCTTCACTTTCTCAAAATTTTCTTTATTTTTTCTTAGGCTAAAAATTTATTGAATGGCCCTCGTATGTACGTATTACAAGAAGTTTCGTGAACTCTAATCCAAATAAACATGACGCAAGAAATTGCGATCACTTAAACTGTTTATTGAAGTCATGGGAAGAACCAAATGAACAACAAAGATGAGAATTCTGACACGTACAATATACACAATTGGTTACTTTAAATGCTACTTCCAACTGTGACAATCCTAAACTGCTTTTTCAACTGATGAGAAGGCAAACAAGCAGACGGATTTCCCACTCAGTTACTTATCTTCACGCCAAGTCCCTTATGGATTAGCCAGAAAGCATCGAGTGCCTAATATCACAATCCTTGCAAACCTGTCCAGATTCCTTCACATTTATTAATCTCTTCATGTGACCCTGACACCACACTAACACGGATTTCCTGATGGTAAGAAACTTCGTCTACAGACATCAAAGGAGGTAATAGTGCGTTGCCAACATAAAGCTTGGGTATTATGTACTTAACGTGAGTATATCGGCTAACCATCATGTCTGTAAGGCAAGAGTAATGGATGTCAAGGAAGGCTTTCCAAAATCGTGATAATTTGCACTCGATACTCTCTGCCTAACTGAAGAGGCAATTAGCGTGATGATAAGTATGTGTATACCGGCTACCTAAGATACTCTCTAGGCCGATGAACGATGGGCATCACAATTGTTATGTCGGCAGGAATAGGTAGGACGATGGTAGCGATTTGGACGAGTATTTGAAAATCTTTATCAACTAGTCTGTCACGGTATCGGTCACAAACGAAGCGACACTGTCCTCTTATGAGCTGCTTGGTAGCTGAGTCTATATTCTACAGATCCTGGCGCCAACACTTTGCTCAAAATACGTTGAAGTTTCAACTCCATTTCAAATAGCTGAGTCACTTTTAGGTGTGGTCTTTTGATTGCATTAATTTATCAAGTGACGTATAAGTGTTAACAGGCATATAAAAAACATGTGGTGTGTACGTATTAAGTACATGAGGCCTGAACTCCAGGTCACAGGTGAGGCACCTGTAACATCTGTGGTATCCACAGTTATCTCTTATCATAAAAAGAGCCGTGTGCTTGTCACAAGAGGCAGCAGAAGTGAAAATCTATATTTTGGATATTATCTAAGTTTCCCTAAATTATTATTTGTTCCCCTGGTTGAGCCTGTATAGCCTTCTTTAGTTCTCCCGAGAGAACCTATTCAAAAATCATGATAAAAAGCCTACGTTCTTCTCAAAGGTCTGATCTATTCCTTCGCCGGATTTAGCTAAAATTGGTTCAACCACTTCAACGTGAAATCGGAACATACACATACATACATATCTTCCTACCAGTCCCTTGCAAGGTAGGCAGAGAGTATCGAATGCCAAGCATCAGGATTTTTGTAGACCTATCTAACTTCCACCACATTCTCATAAACACGATGGTTCCGAAGACTTTTAAGACGAGTCTCAGATAAAACTTTAGCATTAAAAAAACACACTGTCCCACACACACTTACGTTTTATAATATTTATAGGGACCAGCGTAATATTCGACCAGTATTTCAGCGAATACTCTCGACTTTCATAAGACTCTTTAAGAGGGATGACATAAATAAAGGTCACAGCCAATTAGCGAAAAAATTGTGACCTATTCAAAATTCATTGTATCATGAACAATGAACAGTAAGTAGGGTTACTCTTTGAACTCGATTTCATGCAAATTGGAACTTGAACACAGTACTAGCGGGTAGTATGACTTAGATTCAAAAAAGTTGACGAATCAGACAAAAAAAAATTAATTGAATCTAACTCGAAAGTAAGCAAATTATATGCTTGTGTTATGAGTGTAAATCGACGATTCTTATACATAGAAATACTCAAATAGATACTAGAACAAATTTAATAAACACCCAGATCCGGAAATGCAGACATCTAAATGTTCATCACACAAATGCCTGCCCCCGTCGGGAATTCAGCACGAGCCTCGCGGTTGGTCAGTGTAGTTAGGTACGATATCCACTCGACCAACGAGGCGGCCAATGGTAATAATTTATTGTTTATTACAATCAGTATTAAATAAAAAATACCTATCCTATTTCAATTTCCGATTCGCAAAAAATCGAGATTCGAGAGTAGCGCTACAGTACGCTCTTTATTCAATTAAGATGGTAAAAGGGTTGAACTACACGAGAATTGCACAAAATTCACATTTTTAGGGTGGACACTATAGGCTATAATACCTACTAGCTGATAACCGGTTTTCATACAAACTTTCAAACCCAGCCAGCGGTTTAACTCTGAAAGCCAAACAGAAAGAATTAGTATGTATAGATAAGGATGAACTTTGTACCATTTGGTATCCCTCCTAATATGTTCACTCAATGCACGCACAAGGGTGTGGGAGCTTCGACATTAATTAGTCATATTTTTACGAAGGATTGAACAAAGCTAAAATTTATCTGAAGTACTAGCTGTTACCGCGGCTTTGCCTGCGTGGAACTATACAACATACTTTCTTAAATATTTATTCCAGACGAACCTTCTACAATCTATCACAAAATTTTAAAAAATAGGTAGTCATTTTCAAGTTATGACTTGGTCAAGGGAAATATAAATCCATTTATAGACTAGAAATAGAATAACAATCACTAGGCAAACACAAGTTTAAATATGTCATAATTATCTAGTCAAGGAGCCAGATTGATAAAAAGCATTAAGATCCATTACAACATATTGCATGACACAATTGAATCGTTAATCAAATTATAAGAACATTGTGCATTCAATCAAGATGCCACATGGTTTGTAGAATAAGATAACATTGCATACATTTCGCGAAGATAAAGATAATTATTGTCTCACGGTCAAGATAACAGATCGTGTGGTGATGCCACAGCTGATGCGCGTTGCGGGCCAACTTCGCCTATCCCGAGTTAGCACACTTCAATCGATGGCACGCCGGATCGCCATCTAAATCCGTATTACACGAACTGTAAATTCCAATCACAAGCAACGTATCACTAAAGGTCAAGAACGCGACGGTTTACAAAGATTAAACTCTTTTTTCGTTGGGGATGGCGTCGCGACGGTTTGTTAGTATCGGTATTGATCGACTAAGGGGTGACTCTCGCAAGCGTGCCGCGTGGACACCAGCGCGATCGACACTGTTCGCGCGGCGAATCGCGCACGCGCTCTGTCCACACTCCACAAGCAGCATAGCCGCACTGAGAATTTACATTCCGATAAACAAAATTCTTCACCCATTAAGATAACATCAAACATAATCACACATTAACATCATTATTTGTACACTTGATAAATTTACGCTTTGGACACGACATACGGAATAATTATGCAGTTTTTTTTACATGACGGCAAAGACAATAAAATTAGAATATAACTACTAATTTAACAACATTAGAAACTGTTACGTGGATATTTTATTACTAATTGCACGCGCACACATACGTAACATCATAACGTTATGATTTCATTTACCTACTCGGTCTAGGTACAATTGGTTTTAATTTTTCCAAGGTTTCAGTATTTCAATTTATAGGTGATACACATTGAAAACATTTCTCGAACTAAAAATACTGTTTGTAAAAACTGTGATCTTTTCTTTTTTCATTTTGCCCATGCATTGTAGGAAAATTACTTTGAAAATTTTAATAGAGAAGTGTTTTGTCAAAACAATATTAGAACGATTGATTTACAGTCCAATACCTAGATCTACTGGCTAATCAAAGACAAACTAGGGAGTTGCTTTTAATCAGATTCATATTTCTTTGTTATTTTTCCTCATATCCATATATATATATTCTTTATTTTTCCTCATATTCGTATTTGTTGAGTACAGTTTAGTGTAAGATAGTATAGACTGAGAACATCGACCATGCATCCCAATAGACGCCGAATATAAGGCAACACGGTTCTGTCAACACATAAGTGTAATTGTTCTAATGTAGCTTATTACTTAAAAAGATATGAACAGTATCGACCAGGTTTGTGACCTGTAAACATTGTCGCGTTATTGTATAAGAAATAAAAAAAATCGATAAAAAAAAATGACTGTTTGTTCAATTAAGGGGTACAATAAAAAAAAGACGCACTTCACATTACCGAAAAGATGGTACAACTTTCCGTAGGTTAATTAAAAATAATAACATTCATAATTACATTTTAAATTATTTGATGTTTATCGGAGTTCATCATATACTGGTCAGTCATTGTTAGATGCGTGTTTATATCCCTTTCTTACACATATGATTTTCAAGCTATCACTTTCTTTTGCATACAGCTAGTGATGGACTAATGTGAAAATCTATTTTATCGACATTTTTGTTTATTTATCCTGAATAGGGTACCGGTCTTGTACCAGTATTGTATGTAGGTATTTATGTATTTTATCGATAAATTTAAGCACTGACAGAAACAATAAAAAACTTCTTACTCTGTGTACTTTTGAATTGGTCTCTGGATGTTACTCTTTTTCATGTGAGAAGTCAGCGAACAAGCACACGGCTCTTTTAACGGTAACAGATAATCATGGCCTATAGGCACCATTGATGCGTTGCTGTTGTATCGTCGGAATGTAAGGCCTATTATGCAAATTTACTGGCTTCCCTACCCTCCGAATCGGAATGTGACACTGTCATTATAGCGACAGGAATGGGTAAAGCGGTGGCTAAATATCCAGGAAGTTGCTGCACACCACTCTATCACCAGTGATCTTGTTGACAATTACCTGGTTTACCTGTGCTCGCCTCTTACGAGGTACCTGGCCGAGGGGCAGGTGATCTATTTTAGTCAGCGGACCTGAACCAACACGATGGAAAACTTAACTTCTGAACCAAATGCGGAAGTGGGTGCTGTTATTTGTCATTAAATAACTCATAAATAGTTGAGCCGATTTAAATGAACTCTTTTAGGTGCATTAGGTGGTTACCTGGGTGATATAAAATCAAGACTGGTTCCGATAGGCGATGTTGTGGTCAGTATGTCATAAAACTTTCAAAGGGCTGGGACAATTTTAAAACTAATTTGTTTACAGTATTTCAACGATATTCTGTAGTTTAGATGGGAATTACTCGAATGAATTAAAACAATTCTATTTGATAAGTATGTCTTTTATATCAGGTATCCACCAGATCATAAAGTATAAAAATTCTAATTTGGTTTAAAGAAACCAGACGAGAAAATTGGTTTCCAAATTCCAAACACAGTGTATTAAATCTCAACATTTTGCAGAAGATTGTTTTATACACTTACGACACTGCTGCTACATAACAATACTAGACCACATACTGCACAACAGACGGCTTTTCGATTAGAATAGCATCAATTGGAATGTAAAAAACATCCACCCGAACCTAACTCCAACTGATTACTATTTTTTTTTTCGAAAAATTCAATTTCGATTTTTAGTAGAGGGATTAATAAATTACCTATAGGATGGCAAATGTGCATAAGAAACAATGGTTCATACTTTGATTAAATAGATATATTACATTAAAAATATTTGACTTATGTTGCTCCCCTACAAAACACAAATTACAGATGTAAGGACCTAATATATTCAAGTTCGGAAAATTACTCTCAGCCGCAAAAATGTGTGACGTTGAGACGTTGAGTTGCATAACTGCGATGTGACGCGTAATAACAAAATGCTATATAATCCGTTACAAGGTCGTACTTCATAAAATAAAAGGCATATCGATAAAATATATTGTTCGTATTAAATATGTCTTATCCCTAATCTTACTTATCTGTTTATAAATATGACGTGTTGTCATTGCAAGGGCCAATAAGGAAGCAGTTCCTCGCTTCCCCGCACCTCAGCTACTTGCCAGAATTGTTTCAAAGCAAAATTATACAGAATAGGCGTCTATTGAGATGTATGGTCGATGACTGAGAACTACTGAGCGATCTGACTAGGTACGCCACTTCGCAGAAAGCTAAGTTTTTTTTTAATATTATTATATTATCGGTCAACCATCGAAGTGCCGTTCTAGCAGTGATCTTTATCATCATTGTTATTAACAATTTTGAAAATGTCAAATATTTGTTTCATTAAACTTCCACGAGGCTGCAATTTTCATAATTTGTTATTTACATATAAATAAGTCTAAAAGAATTCAATCTGTTTCGATGGTTACAAGTGTGTGTTTGGAACATACCAAAGTTGACTTCGGGGTGATAATAATTCATAATCCGTTTGCAAAAGGCTGAAATTGTGAAGGTATGTTATTTCAAATTTAATTAGAATACGTATATACAAATATACGCCAGTCTGATAAAATATGAAAATTGCACCCTTGTGTAATTAAGATAAGATTTTCAAAATTTTAAAAGAGATTGACGTGACCGAAAGACCGCTCGCACTGACAAGGCATTTTTTAGACCGAAAGTAAACTAACATATTATATAACCAAAAATCTTAGCTTTGTGCGACGCGGGTTAATCGTACGGTACATTAGCTCTTCTACTGGTAGCGGATTTGACGTTTCAATCTTCCACTAATAAATTAATTTAGTAATTTAGTTTATTGATTTTTTCACTACTCTATCTATGATAAGATGATACTACAGTCATACCTATTCCTGTCAGCAAAATCAGTTTCAGTTTGCCAGTTTTGTCAGTCAGTTTTGAAGATTTAAGTAGTCATTTACATATTTTATTAAGCCAAAGGCTTAACATTATGGTCCCAAGGTATCAACATCATTACAATTTATAGTGTCAATTGGCGTGGGCATTTTTTATCTTTGGGAAAGTCATATCTTCATTTATTTTCCAAGCCTATAAAAATAATTATATTTGTCATCGATTTATATTCTACAAGTCACATAAATCGGTGACACTGCGTCTGTTGACTCTGTTCTGTGCCACAGATTCGGAGAGCACCATTAACATCTTTAGTATTCATAGACGTTTATTCCTTCTTATAAGAAAATTCATTGTTCGACTATTAAAATATACGTTAGTTGTTTTAAAGAAGTAGCTATAAAGTAAGCAAGACATGACCCAGATTATATAACCTTCAGTTTGCGATATACATAGAACACCCGCATCAACATTGCGCACAATGAAATCTTTAAAGGTAATTTATTCATGCTGTTATTTTGTATTTAGGGAAAACAATCGGAGCCCGGCTTAATGAAAAAGCATTCAACATCTTTTGAAAACCTAAAAGACATTTCATAAATCATAAGAAGCCAGTCCGTTACAGTACATTTACTGTAACGGACTGGCTTCTTATGATTTATTTTTTTAGCTGGATAAACCATTTTCGACTTTTATTATTTTGGGTTATCGCTATCGAGAAATCATTGCAGTTTTTTCGTAATTAATGAATTTTATATAAATATCGCGTAAAATTAGTTAATTTTGGTGACAATGGGCAATTTTGTCACTAAGATTGTCTCAAAAGGAGCCCAGACCAACACGGGGATCATGCTGGGTCTGTCATCAAAAGTCTGTCTGCTAGAATTATGGACTGATGATGATGATATTTGACACGCATATAGTTAAAGACCGTAGTTCAAACATCAAGTTAATTAGTCCCTAATGAACCTCAATGGGGGTTGAAAGTTCGCATGAAAAATTATTCTACGCTGACATAACCGTGTTGGTCCGGGCTCCTTTGCAGAATAGACCATCTGCCTTTCTGTGCCAGGCAGCTCGTGACAGGCGAACATAGGCTTACCGTCACTAACACTGTGACATCTGACTAGGTGGTAGAGTTTCGCAGCGACTCATCCGGTTTGGTACCACCGTCTTACCTATTCCTGTTGCCATAACGTCAATGTTTGCCGCTGATGTATTCCAGTTCGGAGGGTGAGGTAGCCGGTAAACTTACTTTTGCTTAAGGCCTAAGATCCCGGCCTCAAGTTGACAACGCACCATTACCACCACGACTAGCCGAAGATACTAAGTCCCACAATGTGATAGGTGGCACAATTCCAATCCCGACCAACATTTTTTTTTATTAGAAAATTGGAAAAATCTAATTTTCTTGTTGTTGGCCGACCCGGGATTCGAATCCGGGACCTCAAGCAGTCAAGTCCAACACCCGGACCGCTAGACCACAGAGGCGATAATAATCATGCTATTAAACATAATTTCCAAATAAACAAGCACAATATTACCTATTGAACAAACAATCATTAAACCAGTTAATTGACAAAAAAACAATATCCCGTTTTTAAAAAAAAAAGGTTGACGTAATTTGTACGTTATTAAATAAGTACATCATAGCGATGACATTCCCTAGCAGTCATATTTATTTTTTACCTTTGTAATTACTTTAATCATATAAACGCGTCAAGCGGATCGACTTATAAAAGATTTTTGCAAACACACATATTCACATTATTATTGCATTAGACAAATTACTAGTATCATTTACATTTTACAAATATTACCAAATATTGGGTAAATATTTTTTCAGCGTTTGGAAGTGACCCCTTCCCTTCCCCTGTTGGTGATCTTATTTTTATGATATTGGAAAAAAACAAGCAGACGGATTTCCTGATGGTAAGCAATTCGTGTCGCCTGGAGACACCAAAGGTTGCGTTGCCAACCTGATGTCGGGATGTTAAGCCTCGAGTAAAAGTAAGAACCGGAACATGTTAATAAATTATTTCGATAGGGCAGTCAGTCGTCATCAGTACATATTATAAACCAAAGTCCCCCGCCGCGTCTATCTGTCTATCTTTTCGCGACTTACTCGAAAAGTACTAAACGAATTTTCATTCGGTTTTCAACAATAGATAGAACAATTCTTGAGGAAGG
>NJDC01007553.1:33350-45568 GCA_002245475.1 Calephelis virginiensis
GAATACCATCACGTCAGACACGCACACATTGACACAAATGCAGGCACACATAGACACAGGGACAGCACATTCGTCTGTAATGAAATTCGTCTGACATCTTAAATACGATATTGCATATTTATAAAAGTTACCCGAATTTTTCACAATACGACAGCAACGATGGGGTGCTATTTAAGAACAGCATTTTGGAGTATTTCGATCGATTTTGTGATGGTAGTGCTGTTGGTGATAAAGCTTATTTGAGAAAATAAAACCGAGCCTTTTTTTTCAAAAATGAGCAGGTTGACAAGTGTAAAACTGTCACTTAGAAAATACTTATTCTAGGCGTATCAAATACATACATACATATATATCTTCACGCCAAGTCCCTTACGGGGTAGGCAGAGAGTATCGAGTGCCAGACCTCACGATCCTGACAAACCTGTCTTGCTTCCTTCACATTCATAACCCTTTTTATACAAACACGCCGGTTTCGGAGACTCTTGACACTACCCTCGGATAATATCTGATTGATCTGATCATGAAATGTCAGCCTTGGTCTCCCCGGGTACCTACATCCATCCACATTCGCATTGTATATCTGCTTTGTCAATCTTTCATCTGTCATTCTTTCCACATGACGTATCAAATACATTAGAATAAAATTAAGAATGTTAGTTCGTATGGCCACCATCCGGCTCCACTATCAGATCAGCTTTCCATCATGATATGTGTGCATTGTCGCCCGATTTACACATGCATTAGTGAACCAATTTATTCACAACACTTGTACTTTCCACATTATATTTTTTTATTTTTATAGTTTAGCCAACCGTTTTCGCTATACAAGCATCATCAGGGCTATAGGGCATAAGTGGACTTACGGCCAATGTTAATAATGTATCTCAATCTAATGGATTTCAAGCAATCTAGATAGCTGCGTATCCGGCGGCCTATCCCATACCTAATTGTCATATTTATCCTGTCCACAGATATGTTATTGGCAAGCGATAACATAAAAATGGATCAAAATATCAATCTTGGACAGCAAGTTTTGGATTAGGATTGATTATTAATATTGGCCGTAATTCAAGTGAGAAGTGGATCAAAATCAAATTGCGAGTAAGATTCCCCTGGACAAACATACATACATGGCCAGAAAAAAACCCAACAGCTTGTAAGTTCAAATAAGTAAACAATATATTCACTTAACATCAAGATATTGACTTGAATCCTCAGTAGCTCAAATGGTTAAGGTATTCGTCGGCTTGAGACGAAATGGTTCAAATCCTGTTCAAATCCTATTTTATTTGGGGCTAATTTGATCTTTCTTTAAAATCTGTAGTAAACAATAGCTGTGATCTGGTGGCAATGTGCTGGCGTTGACTAAGGTCTCGGATTCGATTAGGGTAACATTTGGCTATGGTTGTTATTAGTCCTGGTTGCACCTCAGCCAATCTCTTCGGGAAAACGAGCGTAACGATATAAAATGAATGGAAACTATTTCCCTACACTCCGACTTTGCTCAGGTGAGTTAAAGGTCATTTAACTATCAGTCACAAAAAGATGCAGCTTCTAGTTGACAGTTGGCATGCAGGAGACCGGTCGGGAATGCACTCTGGTCAGGGGACGATGACTCCCACGATGAGACAACATTATTTATAGCATAATCGAGGAACGCCGGCGCCGGAAACCGCGCCTCGCACTTACTAGGACGGAACGTATACAATATACGCACACTGGAATCCCACATTTCAAACATTTATCGTATTAAAAATACTTCCACTCAAGAATATTACTTTTTTACAAAATTTTATTTAACTTCCAATCATTATGTCTTTCCTTGTGTGTGTGTGTGTTGTGTATGTCACTGTACTCTTTCTAGACGACTGGAGCGATTTTGATGAAATTGTTTGTGTGTGTTCATGGGGATTCGCTAAAATGGTTAAGATTCACAACTTAGTTCACTGGAAAATGTTTTTTTATATTCTTTTTTTATTTGTAAGTAGTCGTTGATTTTGGAATGTTTTACATTTGATCCGGCAGACTGCGCTGTTATCGGAGCATCAAATATTAATAATAATAATAATAAATCATCTTTATTTCACATAAACCTACAAGAGGCACTTGTGACGGGTCTATATAATAATAAATCTACCACCGGATCGGAACGCGGCCGCAGTGTGCGGCCGCGTTCCGATCCGGCAAGACCCGGCAAGAAACTCAGCGGGTTTGTCTTTTTTTCTTAATTTACAATATATTTCCAATAATTTATGTAATGATACACTATATATTATAAGAGATTGGCACGAGGAGCAATTAATCCCAAGCAGTCTTATCTGCTAAATATTCAGCAATGTTATAATAACCCTTTTGATTTAATTTACATTTAACACATTTCTTAAATTTATTAATTGGAAGTTCTTTCATATAATTGGGAAGTTTATTGTAGAACTGTATACATAGGCCCATGAAAGAATGGCTTACTCTGTGGAGACGAGACACACGCACAGCAAGATTATTTTTATTCCTTGTATTGACACAGTGTATATCACAATTTCTTTTAAATGAACTTGAATTTCTGTGAACATACATTAAATTTTCAGAGATATACTGGGATGCTGAAGTTAGAATTTTGATTTCTTTGATTTTTTCTCTCAGGGAAACTCTTGGGCCTAGGTTATAAATTGCCCGTATGGCTCTCTTTTGTAAAATAAATATAGTATTGACTTCGGCAGAACTCCCCCAGAGAAGAATTCCATACGACATGATGCTGTGAAAATAACTAAAATAAACCATCCTAGCGGTTTCAACATCAGTTAATTGTCTCATTTTCGTAACAGCATACGCTGCTGAGCTTTATCTAATTGCAACTTAGCTGTTATGTTATGTACTTAGCTGTTAATGTCAAGCGATACGAAGTTTGCTGGGTCGGCTAGTGTATTAATCTGGGTGGAATATTGCACGTTGATTTCGTCCGCTTTCCTGTTACCGATTAAGCAGAAATGTATGAATGTGTAAATCGGACGACATTACAAACACATGGAGCTGATCTGATGGTGGAAACGGAAGGTGACCATACAAATTCCAAAAAATATTCCATCGTGTTTCGGCGTATTTAGTCCTGAAGTACTTCTCAAGTCTACTGCTAGGAATATCCCTTACAAATGAAAGCTTGTCACAAAAACATATTTTTAGCCAAAAAATATTATATTATAATACACATACACAGTTTGTTCGCTATCTTGGGACTAACTGTTCATCATCGCCGAGCAAAAACTGTTAATGTTACAGCCATGAAATTTGCACGCTATGGACGGAATTTTGGAAATTTTACCCCTAAGAGAGTAAAATAGGGGTTGAAAGTTGTATGGAAGACCATCATTTTTTAAGTTAGAAACATGAAACTTATTTATTACTAGAGTTTCACGCAGCTTCGCCAGCGTTACATGGCTTCTACTGCATCGATTTCGATGAAACAAAGCCTATGTCACTCAGGGATAATGTAGCGTTCTAGGTGAAAGAATTATGAAATCGGTCCAGTAGTTTTGGAGCATATTCATTTCAAACAAACAAATAAAAAATCAAATCTTTCCTCCTTATAATATTAGTATCGATTTTCGGGCTACTTATCAAAAATGAGTAAATACGTATTTAAGCGTTTCTGGAAATTCTACCCCTAAAATCCTTATCAGTAAATATATCAACTGCCACGCGACCAAAGCCACGGGTAACAACTAGTAATATAGTAAAATCGTGAAGTGCTGCATCTGTACACTGAAAATATTATAGAAAATTGTTTAGGATAAATAAATGGAAGGAGAATAAAACCATTTTATTTTGTCGCCGCGTTTCATACACTGATTTTCGTTATATTTTCATTCTACTAGCTAACTCAGGTAGCATAAAGAATAAAGATAAAATGGCTTTAATATCTAGGCAGGTTATAGCTCTTGAATAAAGTCAATTAAATGAATATTGTATTAATGATAACCTCATAATCGCCTCTGTGGTCTAGCGGTCCGGGTGTTGGACTTGACTGCATAAGGTCCCGGGTTCGAGTCCCGGGTCGGGCAACACAAAGAAAATTGGATTTTTCCAATTTTCTAATAAAAAAAATGGTGGTCGGGATTGGAAATGTGCTCGGCTGGCGATAGGCTTGCCACCTATCACATTGTGGGACATAGTGTCTTAGGCTAGTCGTGGGTGCCTTGGTTGTACCTCTGCATACCTATTCGGGGATATGGGCGTGAAGATACTTTCATAAATGATAGTACTTTTTTATTATAATAAAAGCATGAAAATTTGTTCTTTTTCTAGCCATTCCATTTTGGAATTTTGATATTTATCAAAAATGCAAACGTTAATATTATTGTCGGCACCTCCGGGGTGAACTAGTTGATTTTTTTGAATTCTGTCACTTGAAATCCCCCAGTTGTTCTAACTAAGATGAACAAAAAAAAACATTCTACAAAGATTGATGCTTAAAAAATCAGTTGGATTTTTATAATTTTTTTTCAATTGTTATATTTGCATGCCTAAACCAGCGGAGCGTAATTATTTTAATAGAAATTACAGTCTTACTTACTAATCTATATAAATTAAATAAATTTCAAAAAATAGCTTCCTGTGTGCTATTTAACAACAATTATGAAAGACCATAAATATTTCTTAATAACTTCTCGTATTACGTTATAAAATTATGTAAAATGTTGACTATTTAAAATAAACGGCAAAAACTATATTGTTTATGTCCTACATTTAAATATTCATCAATAATAGTATTGTCTCAGTGATCTAGCAGTCCGGTGTTAGACTTTATGAAGCCACGGATTCAATCCCCAGAATCCCCGAGTTCGAGCAACAAAAATAAAATCTGTGCTTTTTTTCAATTTCTAACACCTAAAAACATCGGGTCTCGGAATTGGATAAGCTTTCCACTCATCCCATTGTGGGACTTAGATTTAGCGTCTTCGATTAGTCGTGGGTATTCCGGTTTTGCCGCTGCTTTCCTCTTCAGGGATACGAGTGTAAAAATATTGTAAAATTTTTACTGCAGAAAGACTGTTGTGCACCAACTTGCCTTGGTAAAGAGAATGCGGTGGTCATTATTTATTCCTTCAGTGTCATGTTCCAGTCCGAAAAATGCGGTAGCCCGGTAGACTAACGGCCAATATTAATAATCAATCCTAATCTAAAACTTGCCGTCCAAGATTGCTATTTTGATCCATTTTTATGTTATCGCTTGCCAATAACATATCTGTGGACAGAATAAATATGGCAATTAGGTGTGGGATAGGCCGCCGGATACGCAGCTATCTAGATTGCTTGAAATCCATTAGATTGAGATACATTATTAAGATTGGCTGTAAGTCTATTAAGCTAGAAACTGCAACCAAGTAGAATCACTTTATTTTTTTGGAGAGTGATGTGCTCAATTACTGCTGGCTAAATAGAATCTAGTGCTCAAATAGCTAGACCAAAAATGAAAATTCTAGTAGCTATCTAATCATATAAATATTTGCATATATCGTCTTTATGGTATAGTGGCGATCGACTTGACTTCATGATTGGGCAACAAAAATTAGTTATGCCTCTACCCACGTCTTCGGGGATACGGGCGTAAAAATACTAGATATAAAACCGCCAACCCCAGTTGATAACCATTTATATCATCGCTATTTTTATTTCAGTTTAGACTTTAGCCAATACGAGATTGCATCAAGTATCTAAAGTCTCTTTTACATGATTTTTTAAACTAATTTTATTTTTATGCAAGTGGCCGTTGGAATCGTAGATTATATCTATATTTGCATTTTGTTAGAGAGCGAGTCTTTCATACGTGAGTACTATTACTCATTCTGTGGTCTAGGATTAAAATAATCATGAAAGTTGTTTTCATGTAAATTAAGTAGAAAGTGGAAACACGAGGAACTCAAATTCCAAGACTTTGTACACGACGCCTGAGCTGTTTTCATTTGTGTAATTGTCTACTGCAGTAAATAATTCTAAACACCGCTCTAGGCTTTTTTAATGTCTGTCAGTTAAATGACAGTAATAAACATAATTAAACATATTTCTATTCTAATCAACAAGATTATTTACATCCCTTTTCATATTATAGTTGTGTATATGTGGATGTATGTTCTATTTTCACGTTTGAACTTTTTCCACCACGTTGATCCGGGTCCTCTGTGTAGAAGACCTCCCTGTCTCACATCTCGTAAAAGGCGAGCGAGAGTAGATTAAATGGATTATTATTACTAGTCGTGGTGTTGCTGATAGGTTTATCATCGCTACAGTGTCACGTGTTTAGCACTGTTATGTTCTGTTCCGGAGAGCAAAGTAACCAGTAGACTTGCACATTAGACCTAACATCCCCTCTCCCGCAGTAGTGAATAATTATAAACACGTCTCTTAACTTTTGCTTATCAATCAAACAGGATATTTTACATCCCGCATATTATCGTAACAGATTAACGGGTTCCCGTGGTAAAACTTTTATATGTGGGAAAAACATGGCAACTACTTGTTAATTTTAAATTTTACGTAAACACATATTTAAATAACACTAACATTAAAGAAATTAATCCACCTGACAAAACCTACATATAACGTAGCTAAAACAAGCTCAAACACAAAATCCACATTGTAATCGGTCCACCCGTTTAAAAGTTACGATGACACACACACGCACGCAAGCACGCCCGCACGAACGCACGCACACACAAAACTCTTTCGAGGAAGACGCAATGCCTTCCGCTACCCGCCCGTCGGACACTTTCGGGGATCGAACCCTTAAAACATATTTTCTACCTACCAATCAAAGAGTTTAATAAAATCATATTAACATTACAAAATATGCTAAAATCTGTAAGTCTGTTACGGCTAAATCGCTGAATCAATTTGAGAAAGATTTGGATGTAGACATTTAAAAAAAGCCTATGAACTTAGGTCCTTAACTATATGCACATTTTCATCAAAATCGATCCCGCGCTTTTGAATGCGTAGCAGACAGACTTTCGTCCTTATTTAAAAGTAAAATACGGATTAAAAGTGAAAGCGGTTGGCTGAAGTGTAAAATAAAGTGTTAAATAAACCGTAATGTCGTAACGCAGGTACTTCTATTATCAAAAATAATGAAATTTAGTTCCGATCTGTAGATCTATACCAACACTTACTTTACTCAAACACAAAACAAATAACAAACATCCTATGATGTTACTATGTGTTATGTGACTTCGGTCTATACCTAAGTCGACAGCGTCCTAGTTTGTTGTTACAGATGTGTATGTTATCTTCCCATTAGGCGTCTTGCCAGATCGTTAATTAACTTAATAGTGTATGCAAAACAGTATATTTACATTCCACGACCGTAACAGTCAGGGATTATCCAGACCAGATCAGTCCAGAGTTTCTGGAACCTTCCTGTTGGCATCAAAAGGTTAATTAATGAATAAGGAAGAAGCCAGACAGGCTTGAAGGAATCGTGAGACTAGTCACTCGATACCCCACAAAGGAGTATATATATAAAGTATAAATAGGCGTCGTCAAAAAATCTCCTATTTTGAACCCGGTTATATGGGAAAAATAAGCTAAATTTTGCACAACTGAAAATATCAATTAAAGATATTTCACTCAACTAGTAAAATAATTAGTTTTTATACATATATTAATTAATAATAATTAGTTTTACCTTTGACCTCATATGAAAAAAGCAGGTAAAAAAACATTAAAGCCACAAAACACAAGTATTATGTCTTTGTCAAACAGTAAACAGTAAAAAAATGTATATGTATGAAAGAGAAGAACTACTTGAGTAATGCTTCCGAGAGTTCAATCCAAACATACAAAATTTAAATTTAGAATTTATTTCAAAAATTTGTATAATATTTTATCGTCGTAAAAAACGCTACTTTAACTATAAAAATATACTTAATAGCTATTATCAAATAGTACCTAGCAGCGCCATCTATTAATGTTGTTAGTAAACACACGGCAAAACAGCTATCGAGTATCGGCAAAGGCCCGCAAAGTACAAGTAAAATATTAAGACACTAACTGAAGTTAATAATAAAAGGATTCACTTTGTTTGAAGTTGACAAGTAAAACACATAAAAACTCGTAGGCAACGCTAGTCCAAAAATATTATTTTAAACTAACAGCCTCTAGCCTCTGGCTTCACGAAATCTTAAATAGCAAGCAAAAATACATGACAGACAGAAAAGCCATTGTCTGTACTAACGAGACCACTGGTGATAAAATGCTGTGCAGTAAGCTGGCCCAGTAGGGTTCCTGTCGCCATAATTACTGTCATGGTCCGGCAAGGAGGTAATCGGTAGATTTGCACAAGAGACCTAACATCCCGGCCGCAGAAAGGTGACGTACCTGTAACATCTATGTTGTCTGCAGGCCACTGTTGTCTCTTAGCATTAAGAGCGCAGTATGCTTGTCCACTGTCTTATTCCATAAAAAAAAACTAGCGGCAACATACTCGTCGCCTACTAATGGAATAATTTAGTGATTTAATACAGTCAAACGGACTGGGATGTATAGTCCTGCAACGACTCTCCTGGACGTCCGTATCTTTCCGAATTCCGTCTCTAGCTCGACAAGAACATCTTCAGTGTTTCTGATACGGCATGTATTCCTTTGTTTGCTCTTCTCTTACAAAAAAAATAGTCGGTACTGTAGCATTACCACAAAAATGTTAAATGTTCTAATAACTAAAAAATGTATCAATCTCTTTACTGTAGAAACCAGGAAATCTTATTTGTCTTGTTTCTTTATAAGAATAGTTTAAACAAGTACCTGCCACGGTGTTTTCAATCATTGCCACCTTAGCCAAATTTAGTTTTTTTATAGTTTACCAAAAACTAAAATTAGACGAATTACGCCATCGATGCATCTCAAAGATAAAACTTAAAACAAACAGATTAACACTTCACCATCCAAAAATATAGGTCACATAACGAAAACTTATTCACCAAAGATTTAACAAAATTAAGAAACATCACTTTGATAAGGTTTTATTGTTTTTAACGAATAATTAACAACTGCCTTGAATTCAGTCTGAAGGTCGAGATGTCACTGCCTGTTTTAAAATAGTTAATTGTCATTACATCTCCAAATTTATGAATAAGTAGCTTTTGGCCGCGGCTTCATTTGTTTATTAATAAAAAAAATCATTAGAAAAAAATGTGATGTAGTGGTCAAGCCTTGGCGATGACTATACGAGACCCCGGGTTCGATTTCCCGGGTAGGCAACTCAAAATATATTTTTCCAATTTTCTTCATAAAAATATAGTTAGTATGGATTAGTTAGAAACCGGATTGACTATTGCCACCCCATCACACTATGGGACTAAGTAGTACTTTCAGCTTATCGTGGGTGCACTAGTTGTACATATGCTAATCTTTTGACTCTTCACGGGAAACCGGTATGAAGATACTTACTAATTTAATAAATTAGGTTCTTGACATATTAATACACTGCTGCACTGCTACATAAATAAATGGACAATAATACATGACTTTCAAAAAAATCTTATTACTTTTTTCCCGCAATGAATTTAATGAATTGACACGGCTAGTCCGATTTTATTTTATAGATGTAAATATTACTTACACAGAAATACTAAACAGACTTTAATATTTCTATATAGTATGAATTCATCTATGTAGAAACGTTTAAGAAACGCTACAGTTAACGCGTTTTTTTTAAATATCTCTATATAGACGATTTAAATTTAAAACTGAAACAGCGGCAGACAAAATACAACAGGAGCCTTACCCTGCACATTTATACCTAATTTATATCGGTATTATTTCCATGTTGCTAAATGTCCACTTATAAAAGCAACTTTATACGTCATAATGTCGTTTTTCTTCGATAATAATTAGTATTATTGAAATAATATTGTTTTAAGAGCTTATGGTGACGTCAAATTTCCAGCAATGCTATTTAGTAAACGTTTGAACCTAGAAAACAAATCTCAAAAAAATGTCAGGTCTAACCTAACCAGTTGTGTCTACTCAACAGTAGATGGCGTTCCTTGTACCATTATTTATGTATTATAATTATATGTGGCAATAGCGAATCGTTTCGTTTAAGCTTTAAAACATTATTTATTCATCAATGCTAACTAAAACGGTTAAGTAAAGTATTTCCCTTGTTTTGTTTTTATGATTCTTAAACTGATATCTCATAATTTAATAATTCAGGTAAGTAAAATAATATTTTCCTAATATTTATTTTAGGGATTAAAACAATGTAATCTTATTTGGCAATAAACAAAACCAAATAGTCTTTTTTTTTAGTATGAGAAGGCAAAAAGTAAACGAAATGGTGTAGAGGTAAGGAAAACATGTCGTTTATGTTGTAAAACATAAAACGTTAACTGAGTTCCCTACCTCGACGTTGGGATGTTAAGTGCATTACTTAAATAGGATTACGTCCCTATCCTCCAAACCGGAATACAACAACAACGGGCACGTGCATTCTGGTAGCACTAGGAATACCTAAGGCGTTGTCAGCAATCCGGACTAACCGTAATATAATTTCGGTAAATAAATAATAATATTACATTTAATCATTGCCCGGGTAGGAATCCACCACCTTACTTATTCCTGTTAGCATTATGACTGTCATGTTCTGATTCGGATAGTAGTTGCAGCCGGTAGACTTACACAATAACCCACCCATCCCGGTGTCAGGAAGGCGAGGCACCTGTAACGTCTATGGTGTCTATGGTGTCTATAGGCCACGATTGTCTCTTACCATCATGAGAGTCCTTTGCTTATTCGCTTGTTTTGACGCCAAAATTCCTAGATTACTTTTTAACGTGACAAGATAGTCAACTAGCTTGTGGCTCTCTTGATAGAAAGAGAGAACCGTCGCGTCGCATATAGATATTTTCATATTTCTGGCGCATCGCTGTATTGTGACCGGGATCTCGGGCCACGAGTTCAGATCCTAAGCAACTAACCTAACCTAACCTCACCTTTAGCATGGATTCTGACAATGGAGCACTGAAGCTACAGCTGTAGAATATATAAAGCAATCCGGTCGATTACAAGTACTACTAATTACTTCATTTTTAGCTCCAGCTCCAAACTTAGACTCAAGCTATTTTATTAGATACCACGAATTTGAAATTTAATTCTTTTTTCGAAGATTCCGAGATAGTCCCACATAAATTTTATTAAAATAGGATTTATACTTTTTAGTTACAGTTAATAATGTATAAATTTTAGTCTATTTTTGACATAATTTTTAAGTGTAACTCAAAACTACTAGTCGGATAGTGATAAAAAGTAATAGTTAAACAATTTTTTTTTGTTATTGGCTAGGTAATCGCATAAACAAACATGCAGTCGAATTGAAAAATCTTCTCTTCAATGGAGTCGGTAAAAAACTGGTGCAAAATATAACATTTTCGTCATAGCATTAGGTAACATCGAAATCGAGAACTAGATACGTAGGGCGTGGGCGGTACAGTTGCTATTTGAGATCTCTATAGTGGGAACTCATTTTTAGAATACATTGCGGTCAGTGGAACGTACTAGCTTTATAATCGATTTTTTCAAAAACGCATATATTCCAGTCACCATAGAAAAGCAGCGCTCAAACCACGAGAGTTTCAGTTCTGGATGGTAAGGTGGCCGGAAAGCTTACATGAGTTTAATAGGATTTAGGATTTTATTAATCTTAATTTATAGGTCACCACTTACCATAACATATCAATAGATATTTTAGTGTTAAGGAAGATGACAGCTTTATAAAACCTCAGGTTTACAATGGACCAACCACCACCTTTGACGTGTAAAAGTAGAGTGTATAGACAATAAGTCGCCTAAAACTGCCAAAAACATTAAAAAATAAAAATTTTATTTGCATTTTAAAATATTATCTTTCTTTCTATAAATTTTACCTCAATTTATGTAAATTGAAGTTGACAAGAATTCAAAAAGTAATTAGACGGGATGCTGCCCTACATCTCTATCTATATTTATCTCTCTCAAGATAGAGAATCTCTCATCTCAATCACTTTGAAAAGGGATGTAAAAATTCTTGTCGATTAGAATAGAAATATTTTTAAAGCTATGTTTATTACTTCGATTTAATTGACAGACATTCAAAAACTACGAGCTGTGTTTAGAGTTATTTACCACAGTAGTCAATTATACAAATGCAGACTGCTTAAGACTGAGAACTCATGGCGCAGTTTTTATACGCG